>JAQIXP010000404.1:0-26963 GCA_034700285.1 Proteroiulus fuscus
TATGTACCGTTAGTTAACATGGAGATTCCCATAGGAGCATGCATTTTTTAAAAGTGTGGACAGCCCCCTTAAGTTCACTTAAAATGGCCATCTTGGTGCTTATTGATATTTGCATTTAGATCTAGGCCTATGTATAAGAAGGCAAAATAACTTCCAACAGATCAAAAAAGTAAAATATTTTGTAAAATTTATACATGCATATGTGAACATTAAATGGTTAATTGGAAGTCTTTATGTTTCAATAATTTTTGAATTTAGGCTTGTTATTTGGCTCCCCACACAACATGCCGTTTGGCAATTCTGAATAGCGTTATTATATAGTGGTCCATGGTATATATTGACTCAAATTTTAACCAAAAGATAAGAAGCCTGAGGAATACAACTGTTGAAATAAAACTACATATTTTATCTATCCATTAGGAATGATATGAATATAGCCTGTAATAAAGTGTGTCACTGGTAAGACCTAAACCAAAAACACAAACTTAATTTCTACGCTCATTTGTGTACGAGCTCGCATTACCAAACTTACGCTAAATTATATCTAAAACCATCTGATGATGAGCAGGCAGGGAATACAATTTCTGTGATTACAAAAGATAATAAAAGCCACAAGGCTCCAAAGTCGTCCGTCACATCTGGCTTCCATTAAGTTCCAATTAACGTTGCCAAAATGGTAAAATCTAGTAAATCACAAGATACTTTACACGGTGAAAAGTAAATTCATGTTCCATACACATCTGACAGGCATAAAAATGAGAATGAAAGCACTTTTTGTTATTTTTAATGGTATATACAGATTGCGCAAATGAAGGAGATTAAATAAGAGTGATAAAATGTATAAGCAGCAGCACGTCGTCATCATTCATTGTTATAAAAATAACATTATATACTCTTATTTATTATGCAGAGAATAAATTACTCCTCTCGAAATATAACGAGATAACGGAATCGAATGTATAACAAGTGGGAAAATAGCGCAATTTACTGATCCAAAACAAAAAATACTACATTGAACTAGATTCTAAAATGATCTATGTTGCCTAAGTTTGGCAACACGCTTATCACAGGTGTGTGACAGGAAAGCATTTACTTCGCAAGATTGGTATCAGTGGCGCCATTTTAGGGGGGAAGGGGGGACAACTTCAGGCAAGGGTGGGTGCAGCCGGAGAACCAAGGGGGCCATGGTCCCATTTGCTATACCCCCATACCCCCCATTGTCTGAAGAAATTTCCCCTGGCTTCCCCTTGCTTAAGCACTTGTGCTTTCTCATATTCTCCCCCCCCCCCAAGAAAAAACTCCAGGATTCGCGCCGGAATTCATAATGACTTTTTAACCTCCACTCATGATCATCTCATACGTACTAGAGTTACATTACAAATTAACTGTTGGATATCATTGGACTGACCTCTGGAACTGAATGCATATGTATACCGTCTCAATTTCTGATGCATGTACAATGAATACTGTATACCACTATCTCGACGTTTGTTTTCGACATTTATATTGCCCTCAATTCAATTTTAAAACACTAAAATTATTTCCAGGGAGCGCCACTGATTTATTGCCAGCCATATATCAGACATTATGATGCATGAAAGGTATATATATGAAGAATACACATAGGCCTAGCACTAAAATGATTGTTTCTTTTGGTTTCCCCCGTTTTTCAGCTCAGAAAAGGCACACGGCTGGTGACCCATACTTCCATTTCCATTCGACGATTGTTTATGTAGATGCAATGAAGCATATTTTTTCAATTTTAGAACTACTGAAACATACGCTCAATTCAAGAAGTTGGCATATTGTGTAAGTTGAAAATCACAAAATAAAAGGGTCATTTTGATACAACAAGCAAGTCATATTTTTTTGGGAAAAAAAGAAATAACAGTATATTCCAAACGAAAAATAAATATATTGCTATTTGAAACATTGTGCCACATCAGATAAACAAATTTTCCTCAATGATTTTATGGTTTTTCCAAAGTCTTCAAACCAAGAAGAAACATATATAGGCATAATAGGCTACATTCCAGTTTTTTTAGCCAGCACAACTAAATTCCTCAGATGATGAAAATAAATACCAAAAATACACGATTTAACAAAATCTGAGTCCCAACATGTGCTTACTTATAATCTTATCAATTTGAAAGTTATACCAGTTATACCTGCTCATATCTAAAGTTTACTGTTTGAGTGCTTCATTTTCAGTTATAGTAATCAAAATACTGGATAAAATAGTCACAGTCTAAAAACTCAGCGCCTATTATAAAAAAACACAAAATAAATTGAAAACCCTACATAAAAAAACTCACCAAAAACCAATTATTACATCTTTTTGTCACTAATAGGTTTGCATAAAAGATCCGAGGATAACATGCATGGACAATACTGGCAGCAACTGCACATATAGTATAAAAGATAAGCCAAAGTCTACTTCATTTCCTTAATTAACTGACAGATATGGACAATTATTCTTAAAAATATATCATAATGGGATATGCTTGCATGGTTTTCCTTGCTTTCTCGAACACAGTTTTTATTTATGTAATTTAGATATAAGAAAAATTTAAGAAACAAATGGAATGTGTCTATATGGAGCTGCACCAGCTGTTTGGTACTCAAAGTTTCCCTCACCATATGTAGACTATAGCGCCACATCACATGCAGATTTGAACTAAATCTAGTTGGCAGGAATCGTATGTGTATATTTCGCCTCATTTAAAATGTTCACAGATGTTGGCACGAGATCTTTGCAATCCCAGCGCCTGTTCAACGAAAGAGTTAACTGGTAAAGAACCAATTACCTTCATTATTCTTAGAATTTTGTTTAACTTTCTGGCTAATCCATTTTAATTTTCCTGTTCACATCATACGATGGTGATGCATTGATGATGAGATCAACGGAAAAACAACTAGCTTTTATATCTACCTTTTTGAAGTAATATTCATACTACTTTTATTTTTGTTTTGCTAATTTACAACATATTTCAAGATTCGCCCTAATTTGCAGAAAGCTGTCTTCAAAAATAATCAACATGAAGTTCTAAACACAAGTTATGTATCTTTGAAGAATTGTAATTTTTTTTGTGAAGGAATATATAGATATATCCTCTTTTTAGCCTGGGAAAATACCGGTATATGATGCACGGAAGCAGCTTCTGTACGGATGATACGAGGTATTTATGGTTATAGCAAAATTTTGACAATTTGAGCAACATCTGGCCATTCGTAGACTCCCTTGAAGTCCTTATTGTCTGTGTATTTTCTTAAATGGAACAAGCTAAAAATGGTATTTCAAAGTCATATTTGTCAATGGCACATAATGGCCATTTAAACAAGGTACACTTATACAGCATTTTAAACTGAGTTAAGGCCAAGTGTTGTCAATTCTTGGGCTAAAGAATTAGATTTTCAGGAAGTAATTCTACCTAGACTTGCATTCATTATTCACCCACAGCGGAACTAGTGGCGAATGAGTCCGACACCGGATCAAAGGTTAGCCACTAAAAATGAAAAATACTGTTTTGCTGGAAATTGTGTAATCCTGTAAAAGACGTTTATGGTACTATGTTTTCATGGCATTTCTACAGAACTTATCGCTTCCATAAATCCTATGTTATAGGCAAACGCAACTGTGCGTATACATATGAATACAAGCATTCATATGTAGTTTGTTGCTGCAAAGGGGAGAACATGATATTTTTCAAACAAAATGTTCAAATTGCTGTGCATGCATGAGGAATTATTGCCAGAACATACCCTTACTCCTTGTTTAACCTTATGTTTTGATTTGTAAATCCATCAAGGCAAGTCCTGTTCGAAATGTCTAACAAAAATCTGATTTGTCCTTATGAGTCACCGTAAAATAAAGTTAAATTCCATGGCCCCAAAGTGAAAACTGATCACACAGTATTGAAGTTTGCAAATATTATCACTAAATCTAATAATTTACTTAAAGAAAAAACTCTCACCTTCAAAAAAGGTTAGTTTTTAAGTTAAAGGCAAACAATAGTTGAGATTGCCACGAATATTAATATTTTAAGCTTCCTTACCATCATTCAGAAATCGTGACCTTTTTAAAATAGATGAATGCACCATTTTTACTATATATTATTTGGAACAAAATGGCGCCATCTAGCAGCCATCTTTGTAAATTAAACCATAGAAAACATAAACGTTTGGACTCACTTATGCCTTGAATTTGTACAAAGTCAGCTACTAATATGTTATTTATATCATAATTGCACAATGACTAAAGAGGGTTATTTACATTCATATGCATGTATATGTTTTAACCTGACATGTTGAGGATGAAAAAATCGAATGGTACTACCCAACTCAATCGGTATAGATGACGTCACATAATTATCAAAAAATTATCAGCTAAAATTAAGAATAGTGTTAAATTTTCATTAAAAAGTTAGGGGAGGGGGGGGGGAGATCTTGTATCCCATATCAAAAATTGAGACCTGATCCCCTCCCTCTCTTCATTCCCCGAAATTTCGCCTATGTATTTCACATTTTTTGCTAAACCATATTTGTGTAAAAAAAAATAGTGAAACTCCAAAAGCCCAGACTTAAGATTTTGGTTTAAAATTGTCCCTACTTCCTTAATTTTAGACATGTGCACCCTCACGCCTATAATGGCCATTTCACGATAAAGGGAGCGATAACGACTAAAAACTACAGCAAAAAAAGCACGTCCAGAGCTTCAGAGTTGCCATCTGTAGGCCTGCTAATCAGTCATTATGTCCATGGGAACTTGAAGCCTGGAATGTAAGACATCTCAGAAATACGATTACGGTCTGTGAGAAACGGTGGTTATTTGAGACTCAAATTGTCAAGTGTACACTACAGTCAATGAATTATATACCGAGAGAAAATTAAATCTGTCTGATATTGCGTACTTTTGAAAACTAACAGTTAAGATACTCTCACTAATGTGGTTGAGACTATTTTGATAACATTACATTTTGAGTTTAAACTAAAAAGGGCCACCCTGTAACTAAGGCAAAAACTAGGTTTATATGTTTAACCTGGAGCTTCAAAAACACGACCTAACAACAAGTTTTAAACAGTAGAAGAGTAATTGCTAGAACCAAATTAGCCTAGTCCCCAATTACCCTCAGTAGCGCTGCCTGTGGTCAACCAACCTTCACTAATCATAGGTTGGGCAGCTCCAATTGACATAGTCAATGAGCAATTCTTGCGGTCAGCCATATTACAAATAATGATGTAAGGGGTCAGCAAACAGCTTGCAAGTCCAGATTAATTTCAAAAACAAAAACTACATTTTCAAGTTTCATATACAAAGTAACACTGTTTGTCACTATATGTGTATAAACCTTAAAGAGAAAGTCCCACATTGTAACAAGTAATTTTTTAAATTGTACACACTTACTATAGATATGAATGGCTGTGGCAATAATAATTGCAGCAAAGCTTAAATATTGAAGAGATTACGACGTTTGCAAGATACATATTAGGCACCATTTTTTCATAAGCAATGCCATTTGGTGATGCCCTCTATATAGGACGTATCTATGTGTTCCATGTAAGCTGCTGCCTTTTGTCCAGTAGAAGTCAGTAAAATGGCGCAAATTTGGGCCTTCAATTTTTATCCAAATCCACGTATTCAGGACATTTTATGAAAATATTGGTATATAGGCTCAAATCCAAAATGCAATTTCCATTTCTATCCTAATTTTGCATGCTCTTTTTCCTAAAATCAACTTGTTTCAAAGTGGGACTGTTCCTTTCAAGATATCTTAAAATTAATTTTTATGACTTTTATTCCTTGACTCTCGCCTGACCACATTCCATAATAGAACTTTCAGAAACAAAATGGGAATATTTTTTCGAAACTATCAGTCTATTTCTTTGAGCAGATTGTTAAATGTTTTAAAATACGAGTAGATTAAATAAGAGATAGTAGATAAGTAGATAGATAAGATTATTTGAAATAGAATGCATTCTTTCTAAGAATATGCTAGTTAAAGCATTTTTTTCCGATTAAGTTAAATCTTTTTCAGGCAATTTTTCAGGCATCGAAAAAAATTTAAAAATAAAATGTGTTCTCTTCCAAATGAATAAAAATAAATAAACTTCATTCCTGAATACCCACTACAAGCAAATTTGGAGGTAATAGAAAGAATCAATTGTAAACCCTATAGTTGTATTATTCTGCCACCAGATAGCGTGCAAAAAAACTTTCATAAAAACCACATGCAGGTGTTCAAATCATAGTAACCGCACACAAAACTAGCAATTATTTCCCTTTAAGATCCTGCCACCTGCCATTCATATATGTAGACATTTTTCAGTCTATATTTTGCTAAATATGACCCGAAAGTCTTAAGTTCTGTAGCCCAGAGCTGGGGTCCAAGGGCAGTGAAACAAGACAGAAGCATGAGAGTTCATCTTGCATGATGCCTGCATGGTGTACCAGTTGACCTGTGTGGTTGAGAAGGGGCAAAAACCCACTGGGTAACAAGTGGCACATGTGTAAAAGAAGAAGGGCGGTCTTAATGGCTTGTTTTGACTGCCAAAATACCCCAAAAAATGAAATAGGTTTCCCAAAAAATTTCTCAGCCTTGTCACGCGGTCACCAAATGTGTAACAGTGATACAGGCAGGTGGTAAAGGTCTGGTACAACTCCTCATTGCAACTCAAATGACGTCTATTACATTTTGATATGGGAAGCCTGTCAAATGTCATAAGGCGTAGGGCTAATGCCAGTAAGCAAGGGTCTTGTCTCTTGAAAAAATTGTTTAAAAGAACTGTCAAATACAACATGTCAACTCGCAACGCTTAATTTTCTACTCAGAAATATATACTATCGAGTTAATGATTCAATAAAAGCATAGGCCCATTAGATGCAAAGCTGTTATGGTCACATTGAAAACCTTGCACCTGCATATAGGTCCTATAAAATTATACACTTTTTTTCTTGATTTGTGAAAATCAGTCAAGCAAGCCAAATATGAGTTAGCCCTACGTGTGAGCCTGAATTGTTGAATGGTATTATTGTTCAATGTGAAAGTGCCTAAAGACCATTACACCTGTTGCTTTACAAAAGGACTCAAATTTAATGAAGTCGAGGCATATGACATCTAGCAGCAGGTCCACGCTTACAACGACATTATGACGTCACGAATGGGAACTGGGGAAACTTTCATTAGACAGTGACGTCACATGTGACTGTTTACAAGGAGGGAGGGGATGGCTTATATTTCAAGATGTTATGCAGAATTATGCAGTATAATTAAGGCCGTGGAGGAAATTTTAAAGATTATTATCTGTATTCATTTCTACTGAGGCGTCAGTTATACTCGTAATAACTAGATCAGCTGATGGATGCTAAATGATGGATTTGCCACCCCCTTCCCCCAATCCATTCAGATTGTAATAATAATGTTTACACATACAAAAAAGCGTGAACCAAAGTAAGGAAACTATAACAACTTTTGTTGCACAATGTATAACTTGCAGGGTGAGTCAAAAGTTGGATCTCTCAAGGCGGGGCAGAGCTCCAAAAATGAATCATATTTTTTTTGTGTGTCAAGCGGGATGCCAGTAAAGAGCACAATAACCCATCATCATACATCATATAGCTAGACTTTTATACATCATACCTAAACAATTTTGTCATTTACTCGCCCTTCCCATATAGGCCTAGTTATTTCTGAACGTCAAATACAAACATGACGGTCCATTTATCTGATGAATCCTACTTTTTTAAGTAGAATTTCCAGAAACTGAAATATTTATTCACGAGTTATTCCTATCACGTATAGAATTCAAGGAAAAGATATAAAACATGAGATGCTAAGATAATTATCAAAGTGACCGCAGTACATGCCAAAAGATTGCATACGTGTGTAGAGTTGAGCTTATTGCAAAGGGTGACACATGCAGTATAGGCTTATATACACAATGTGCATTTCCATTTGAAAAATGAAACAAATTCTGCTTTCGGGGTGACCTGTGTATATTTAAACGAGGGCGAATGTAATGGAAGATGGAGGCGACAGAAGTACATAATGATCAATTTATATCTGGTGACAGATTGTTTTGGAGACCTTGTATAATAAGCCACGCAAGATGCAAATTTAAGATATTACACTAATTCCAAAGCTTTGGCATATGCATAAATGCATTCATAAATATCAAAATGAACCTTGATTTGGCATGTACTCCATCATATATAAATGCAATGCTTAAATTACAACATATACAGATTAGAACATACGCTCCTATTAGCAGTTTTTATGTCAAAAAACTTTATACTCATACAGATTCATGCACAGATTCAATAAAATATCTTGCAGTTTTCTGTATATTTATTTAGGTTTTATATACAGGGTGTTTCCTTAAAAACGCCCAACCATGGGCAATTTCGCAGCGGCTCCTGAAATGAACTATGTGTCAGTAAACCAAGGAGAAGAAAACACAGATTTACTGACACATAGTTCATTTTGGGAGCCTAGCTGGAACGGTTTCGAAGTTGCCCGGCCATGGTGGACCACTTTTATGAAACACCCTGTATATATATTTATTTACACATTTAATACCTACACTGAAAATTTTTGTTTTTTTAAATAATTTTTTTTCATTTGTCAATATTAGCAATTGATTTTGAAGATTAGATCCAGAAAATTACGGGAAGGGAGGGTGGATTGAAGGAAGGGGTTAATATGATGGGTTCCAATAATATAAATTCTAATTTTGATATTTAGACTTTATCTAAATGCAGGGAATTAACAATGAATTGCCACTTTTTTTAGAATATCTATTACATTAATTACTGCATGTTTGTAACAAACAGAAGTAGAAAAAAGTAATTTTGGTATGCTCAAGGAAGGAATATAGTCATGACCTCTTGGATCCGCACCTGCATGATTAATGTAAATAAATACTGAACAGACTAAGGCAATATACACATGGACTAATATTTTTCTATTTTGATAATTAGATGTCAAGCATATAGTGTGGGCCATGTCTAAAAGGCGTATACATGCGATGCATAATATTTATAGATGGCAACTTTTTCTAACGAATTTTGAAGGGCCATCAAGGTAAATCATTATTTTTCATGTAATGAAGAGGAAGGTCACTTTGTATAGGCAACATAACACAATAAGACAGGTATTTTGTACACAGTCATGAAGTGCCTGAGAGCTCAATGAGGTTAATTATTAATGCTCCATCATGCATGCTTATCAAGAATTGAAGCTTGTTATAAATAAAAATATATGGCAACCTTATGCACAGGCTACGGAAGCCTCGGTGTGCATGGGTGCAATTTGGATATTTAATTAACCCTCAACCCTCCATTCCATCTTTTAAGCACGAAAGGATTAAACTAATTAAAAAAATAAGGGTCATTTTTCGCGTTCTGAACTGACAATTTGGGTTCTCGCTCCATAGATGGCTCTGTCTGTGTAGCCGTTGAAGACAGCATGCATCATTGATCCGATCGGAGCATGAACTTTTTTTTTAAATAATAAAAATCAATCCATGTTAAACTAAATGGACTCAAGAGTGTTTCAATTATTTTATAAAATATACATTTTATTCTTGTTAAATATAATTTTGAAGTTTCCATTCATGGAATTTGTCGCATTCACCCGTGATGCAGGCTTTCCATGCATGTCATGCATGCATTGGGCAAAAGGCTTTCCAAGGGGGAGCATTTCAATCTCTCAAGGCAACGCATTGATAAGGGGCTTGAAAACGAAATCTGGAGGCAATTTAAATTTAAAAAAAATTGAATTTCAAATAAAAAAAACCCTTCACAAACTAACAAATTATTCTTCATCGTCACATGTACCTCCTAGTTCTCTGGCTTATTCATCAAGGCAACCAATCTGCTTTTTCTGATTTTTTTTCATGATCATATAGAAGCTCTCTATCACTAGTTCTCAGTTGTCAGCTCTGTTTTGTTTATGGATTTGCAAGGTTGAAATAATAGTGTGAATGTGCGCACAATATAAATGGACATACACTTCTATTATTTGCTATCCCATGCATGCATGGCCACATTGAAAATGCATTATACAGGGGACCCATTATTTTGCACCCAAATGATGAATGGAAGTTTGTATGAATAAAAGATGTAATTTTTTACAGACTTTAAATGAAACAGTCTTCACTTGAGCATGCACTGTAGATTTATATGCATGCAAGAAAAAAAACCAGCCCTGAGGAATGAAAAGTGATACATTTAAGGTATAATACTGTATACCAACATTTTAAACAACATTAATTGGCTTCTCGCATATAATAAGGGCCTACCCAAATCTCCACTATCAAGACAGGCCTATCTGGCATTTAAGGTAAGCTATTTATGCATATAGGCCTAGAAATAATAAAACAGAATCCATGCATGAAAATATAAATTGAATTTTTCTTCACGCGTTATCAACATTTTTTTTTACATTCTCAGAATAGTTTAGAACAGTTTACATTTTCAAATGCAGTTATAAAGCAAAAAATATCTGCTCAAAAGCCTATCTTTTTCAATTGATAAATTAATATTTAATGCAATTTTTAATGGTCTATATAGAGTCTATATACATGTATTCCAAAGCAAGTTTGTAAGTCCATGGCCCCAAAGAAAGTCAGTTGAAGCGCTTTTCTTTTTGGAAAGCAAATATTTCTTGTTTAGAATTTATAGAACAAAAATCAGTGGAGGACCTAAATTTATTTTTATTCAATAATAACTTTGCTTCAAGATGCAGACAACTCCATGATCACATTAGGTTCCTAACCTGATATATTTCATTTTTATTAAAATAAGGAATTGTTATTATTTATTTAATATTTTTTTTTGCAAAATAAATTTATGTGAGTCCAGTTATGAGCAAAGGTGAATTAAAAAAAAATACAATATGAAAAGTATCTTCGCATAAAAATGTATCAAAAACAACTAAGGGTTTAGTTTATATTAAAAAAAATACTCAATTCTTAAAAAATGCATAAGCACATGTTAAATTTCCCATTCACTGACCCTGCTTAAGCACAAATGCAATGTCCATCTCTATAGAAATATATCTCACCCTTTATAAAATGTATACATATACAAATGCCCCCATCATGTCTGCTCGCTTTTATGCATGCATAATCTTTATACTCTCAAGCAATATCGAAATATTGATTCACAATAGGGTGGACATGCTGAATTCCTGTTAATAATGATCTATAGCTATAGCCTCCATCCTCCAAAAATGTATATAACAGTATTAAAAAAAAACGGTTAGCTTTCCCATTGATTTTAAAATTGAAAAAGTATTAGGTCCTATGAGATAACAATGTACGGCACAAGCTGCTCCAAACAGAATATCGACGAACTGATTCATGTGATAGGAGCTCAAAGATGAGAGAATGATATATATAGGCCCAAGGGGCCTAATCCCTTTTCATAAAACAATAGCATATGGAATCACGCGTCAAAAAAATCAAAATCAATCATCCTATTTTGCTTTCGTGATAATATAAAGTGGGTTTATAAATAAACAAAGGACCTTCTATTTAGCCTCAAAACGCCTATGCTTATTCATAGAACAACAATAGTTTATAAACTATAATAAACCAAATCAAGAAAGCTTTAGTCTTGTAGTTAAGTGGCACAAGATTCTGAGTTGTGTTACACTTCTGTTTAAAAACTGATTTTTC
The DNA here is from genome assembly GCA_034700285.1 of Proteroiulus fuscus. NCBI lineage: Eukaryota > Metazoa > Arthropoda > Diplopoda > Julida > Blaniulidae > Proteroiulus > Proteroiulus fuscus. The sequence goes on from JAQIXP010000404.1 coordinate 11,680, forward strand.
AAGCACAAATCTTGTATTTCTTCAAGTAGAGGCAGATTAATTAATTTTTAAAATAATAATATATACGAGGAAATAAGTAGTTTATTTTTTTAAAAGAAACATTGGTATACTGCCACATGGGGGTAAATTTATCAGTCAACTTCTGTGATAAGGTCCAAAGTAGTTAAACAGAGTATATACACAGGTTAGACCACCAATATTTATGAAACTCAAGAAAAATAATTTAAAATACGTATATGCCTACATTAAATATTGACATTTACATTTAGGCCTACATTTCGCTATCAAAAATGCGATCATTTCTTCTTGTAAAGAGAATTGTGAAAGGACTCTTTTCCAACATATATAGCAAATGCATTTTAACACCTCTCTATTTCCCAGCTAATAATTCTGAAACCATTGTCTTGAAGCCACGGGCCCCAAGTGGCAATAAATGAAGAAACTGCTATTTTTATGTAATAGTAAACCAACAAAAACAAACTTTTTCGCTGTTGGCTGAAATTGTTTCCAATGAAAGATTAATCCCACACTCGTTTCAAACCCTTATTTTTGGGGGGTTTGAGTATGAAACTGTGATAGTCTGTAAGTCTATCTGGCTAATCCGAGGCTCCTATTACAATGATGGCTGCCTCGCAAGGGGCTTAATACCGCAGCTGAAGCGCGTCACTCATTTCTGCTTGAATCAGCTTTGACTTGAGGTTGGATGAATTCTGATTAAATTGAGCGTAATAGAGGTATGAGTCACATAGGAGTTAGATCCAATGCTACACTATATATATATAAGGGGGGAAATGTATATAGGAGGTTGGAATGGAGTCGGGTGGAAAAGGTCACCGGAACCCCAGATCCAGGAGCACGACCCGACCAAGTTGATTTCGTGTTGGGCGGGAAGTTGGTCAAACTTAGGTCCAAAGTCGTTAGACCTGGCCTTTTGGGTCAGACTCCGGGTTTCGACCTCAGTTCACCCAGAATGCATTTAGGAAAACCGTTGCCACTGGAACAGCATTTAACGAGAAATTGTATAGCTAATGTTAATTCATTACATAATGACTTTGTTTAGATATATTATTCTGAAATGCAGGCCTCATAGTCTCACCCATTAATGCAGACTTGTTTTCCTAGTAAACGTTGTTTCGTATATATAAATCCTAATAATTATTACAGGATCAAGCCTTAAACTTAGTAATATAATGGTAATGGTCGAATGGCCAAATGTACATACACTATAATAATGCACAGTAATGCACTTGCTATAATTAGTATATATGTTTGCATATATCTGCAGCATTTTTATGAATAATAAATCATAGAAGAATTCTTCCATTTCAAGTGGTCAAAGGGGTATCGTATCGTACATTTACGAACAATGTGACATTTCAAAGACAAAGATATATACAAGTATACACCATGGTATAAGGTCAATACAAGAAACAATTTTCCACTGGATTCATGTTCTACCACAAGAAATAACCCTTAATTTCCCTTGAATTCAATTTTATTCTTAGAGTGGGGAAAATATTGTTTTATATCTCATGACCAGCTGGTTAGAATTACTTTCAATATCCATGGCAGAAAGATAATTTTACAATAATTTTGCATAAGTTATAATTTTACTAACGTACTTAACCAGAGTTAAATGGAAAGGGCAAAGACGAAATCAGGATTGGGAATCTCAAACTGCAATCCGCCACCACTTCTCATAAAATATCTGGATCGCCACTGAAAATTGTGAGTACAAGGGGTCATATGCAAATAACATGAGATTTTATTGTGGGGAAGGGGAGGGAAAAGGGTAAAGCATGATTCACATAATACATTCTCAAAAATCAATTTTCTTACTATTTTATTTCTTTAAAATATTAAACCAAGCCTTAAAAGATATTTAATCTTTTACAGGGTAAAAAAAAATAAATGGATACATGCCTATATCGTAGCAAAAAAATGCATTTCAGAATTTAAAACAAAAATTAATTCATAAAAGAATTCAGAGCAGAAAGTTTCTTTGGAGAAACTTTTTATAGGAAAAAGATGACTAAAGACAATTTTGATATAAAATAGGGTCTCACTATATACACTTGCCATTTTTGTTTAAAATTTCTTGATTCATATATCCACTGGTAACTTCTAATTTCAAAAGTGTTTCAAAAACTACAGAGAAAAAAACCAGCTCGATTGGCTATCCTACAGTCAGGATTCAAACATTTTGGGCATGCATACGAGCATATTTTTAAGATATTTTGACATAAATAATATTATTTTCTAGTTTAGCATTATGCATGACGTGTCCAACAAGCATATATCCTGTCAACATGGGGTGTTAATATTTATATCAGCAGGCCCATAAAGGTTCATTACGAATGCATTTACAGAAAAATCACCTAATTTTTCAATCTGTAGCCGACTTTTGCTATTGATATTACCCTATCAAACCGCATCAAGAGTATACATACAGATTGGAATTTTTGAGGCCAACCACTATTTTTCTTTTTTTGTTATTCCTCTTTTGCTTAATTTCATCTCTCCCTTTTCCCATATATCCACTTCCTCATCCATGGAGCCAAACCACAAAAGCTTTCATGTATTTTCTGGTTTGTGGTACTCCCCCTCCATCCTTATATATCCCCCCCCCCTTCTCTCTCCATCGTCCCTTTTCCACACAAGCAAAATACACAGATCGCGAGGCCGCAAACAGAATTACATTATCTTCAGATTTAATTTACTCTGAATCATAAATTTAATAAAGTTTTTTTTTTTGAGACAAAAATAGAATTTTTCTCGCCACGTATTGCATTTGTCCGACGATGCAAGCAAGATTGCATTCCACTTGCTACCCGCATTTGGTGTTGTCTTTTTTTTTTTCTTTTTGCAGCATTTTTTCGTATGTTGAAAAAGACCTAATATTGATTGTGCGTTGAGAATTGAAATGGTTTTAACGTACCCCAGTATAAGGTCTCACAAAGGGCCCCTTGCCTATATCGATTCCTAAACCCCATATTTCAGTACTCCTGCCCCCCACCCCCATTTTTTAATCCTTAGTAATCATATCTGTATTGGAAATGTGATGGGGAATCTTACATTCCTGTGTCCCGCAACCATTAGTTTGGCACGCATTGTGCAACCGAACTGTGCTCCCTTGCATCAATAAGCGCAAAATGAATTTAATCGAGGGACGATGCTGTTTGAAATGCTATCTATGGGATATAGAAACCCCAAAATATGCAGCCCCGCACGTGATATATTATGCTGCATTTTGGAAATTAAAGTTGGAAAAATTAAACATCACAAAAAGAAATGTAAAAATAATTAATAAAAGCTAATGGCCTTTCGAAGCTTTGATGAAAATCATCCTTTTAGCTTTATTGAAAATTTATAATTGAAAGAAATCAACGAGCAATGCAGCTGCACCAACAACTGTTAAACTTAACTTCTGATTAACCAAAACTAAATGGAATTGACAATTATATACATTGTGTGATTGCGTGATACCATAAAAAAAATTACTAAATTTTGCTAACTATAATTATTGGTAACCATCATCTTGGATGGTAGAAAAACATTAACCAACAAGGATTAAATTTAATTTTAAAGATTACCCCACATTATTTAAAAATTGGTCATTTAACCTTTGAATAATTAACCTAAACTGGTGATGACTTTAACCTAACTAAATCACCTTTAATGCATGGTTAGTTTAGAGGTGGGACTGATCATAAATACTTGGAATTTTTACTCCATAGATTATGAGATACAAACGCCTGCAGAAGCATGTGATCAAGCCAGCTGAGCTGAACTAAATTGTCCAAAAAGTGGTCTACTAATAAACAATTTTTCAAAGTTAACCTAATCATTTTGTTTTTATTCAAGAAACTTTAGATCTTGACTTCTAAATTATGCACATAATTTGGTTCCTACAAACATTACCTATATATGCATAATCATAGCATACATGAGAGATTGAGAGGTTTTTGTTAAGTATTACTATACGAAAATTAAATGCAAATCAACTCTGCAATGGTGAGGGCGAACCCATCAAACAAGGTGGTTAAGATTAAAAACGTTCATTTTGTAACGAGGAATACTGAGGTTAATCTGGCTTGCTGATTCAGTTGAATTTAAAACCAATTCCTTCTCCAACCAGTATTAAACCAGTATTACCAACTTGTATTAAAAGTAGAATTTAAACCGGTAACCATGCAGTTTCATCCACAGCTGTTGATGTGGTTTGTGGTTAAGGCAGTTTGATGGGGGAGTCAAGTATTGTGATTTTTACTCCCACGTAAACCAACAATTTTCTGAACGATCCCTACTCATCTGGCCTTTGCTTTTGGCCATTTTTAACATATAATGTAAACAATAAAAAATGGAAAATCGGTTTATCGCGTAGACTGGTTCTTAAGAAAAATTTGCACAAAAGCAGGCAACAATGGGGAATGCAAATGAGTAATGCCAATCATCGAATGACGTCGCAATATTATAAACACCTCAATCAACCTTAAGGGGAGAAAAAAAATAATAATCTGGGCATCAGACACAATGCATGCATTTTCAGCCTTATTTTAACCTAAGGGCGGGCCGCCATTTACAAAGAAATGCAAAGTTAAAAAGGTCTTGACAACATGCAGCCCTTTTTACTCAAGAAAGTATATATATATATATGCAGCACGCGAGTATAGGTCACGACGATGACTTGGAAAAGTCATCTTTCCTTGCAGACATTTTGCACACTTCTTGGTAAGACCTGTTTGGGTGGTAAGAACTACACAGCACTTAACTCGAATATGCCATTAATTGTTTCCAACATTTTACAATTTGCATCTTCAATCAACATCAAAGTTGAGCATGAGTTGAATTATTTTCCCTAATTCATTGCAGGACCATGCAGAGACTCTCTCAAAGCTGCATCTTTCGCAACATTATCTCAAATGGGCATTTATGTAACGGAGAAATTGATTTTTAATTTCAAATTTGTGTGCATACCATGTAATTCCAAACTGAGGGGAAAATTAGAAACCCCTAAAAGGCAAGCAGTATTTGACATCTTCGATCTGTGCTATAAGAAGCAGCAGTGAAGCTTTTACCAATGCATTCTTAGGGATGTGCATAATTCACGTGGGCATATATGGGGAAGGGGGTTGGCATTATACACAATTGTACACTAGGGATTGTTGGGAAAAGAAGGGTAATCTTGAATTGTATACAAGTACAATACTTAATTTTTTCCACCAAATTAATAAAAGAAAAATGACCAGCAACAGCAAGGTTACAACACTATCTAAATGAATGATACTATAATCTGGCAAAGAATGAATTCAATTTTTGGGTGCTTTTGGGAAGTTTTTGAAACTAAAATGTTTATTTTGAGCATTTTTAAATTAAGTTTTAATTGCAGTAAACTTAATAAGCTTATTTGCTTTATTAAAAGCTTTATCAATTTGATAAAATATATATAAACTCAAATGCGTCAGTACAGATTTCCAATTAAGAAAAAAAATTAATTTGATTGACTAATCTAATCCGTTACACCAATTTCAAGCAGCTCAAGTCAATACTTGCAGCACTAGTTAAAAACGAAAATTGAAACCACATGGTCCAATGGGGGGTCTATTAGGCTATAGGCCTACCTTGGTATTTACCATAAGTAAACCCTTTTAATTTTTATTTATTGAAAAGAAATGTCTTCATTTGTAAATTTTGGAAAAACAAAAGATCACAGATGAATTCAAATACATATCCGGTAGTCTAATTACATAAAACAGTTACAAATGTTATAAAATAACAGTTATATAACCACTAACTAGTCAAGCTAATTTGGGTGTATACCGAGAATACTATTGACATGATATGTACTGCAATGATTAATGCAATTCTAATCACACGTAATGTTATTATAAATTCACTGTGGATCGAATTTTGTCCAAACCCAATTTCCTAACTTGACTCTAAAAAGAATAAAGTCTTCCAAGAGAGACTATTATGAAGCCATGGGTATTTCATATCGCGTAAGCGATGCATATGTTATCTATTTACTATTCCACAATAGCCATATCATTATGCATTTCAGAAACAATTCCAACTATAAAGAGTTTAATCAATTAAGTTTCAAGCGTAATGTATGCCATGCATTCAAGTGTATATAGATCTTAAAAAATAACTTCGGGCATGCATGTTTTATAAGTGTGTACACGCTCGTATATAAGAGATCTAGTTTCATGCATTGAAATGCACATCTGAAACTTATGAAAAATTCAGATAGAATGTTTTCTTGCCTCAAAATTCCTTCAAAATCTTATATACATTCCGTTGTGGGGGAGAAATACAATATATATTAAAATATAAGGGTATGCCATTGGTATGCAAAAAAAAGCAGCATTGCATCTAGGCCCGAATTGAAATGTGCAAAGAATTGGGGATTTTTCACTGCAATCAACAGAAGCCTAGAATGAAATATGTCTGAGTTGACATGTTGTCCTTACGGCCTATCAGGCAAATGGCATAACTTAAATTTGCGCAATTATTTTCTTTACGAGCCCGCTGGAAGGACACTTGACAGCGCATTATGAAAATGCAGCTGACGACGGATGTTCCCTTCTTGTTAATCGGAAAATATTGAGCAGCAAATGCTGTCAGGCTTCCTTTTCTTGATTTATCTGCATATACGTTTTGTATAGAAAAAGGCCTGTCACAGAATTCAAACGTCAAGAAACGTTGGTGGCAATTATTCGATCTATGCGGCAGTTATTCTTCCACCAAGAATCAATAGTTTCATTCACAGATAGGATATATGCATGTCAGAACACAGGCATTACTTCAAGCACTGTTTATCCGGAATAAACTAAACCAAAAATAATATATAACATTTCAGTAAAATAAGAACTTAATTATTAATACCAACTATTTAATGAATTGATGCAAATGGAGTAATAATAATTTAAAGTATATCAGCATTGCTGTAAACTATAGGGTATTTATACCTTATATTTAAATGTGCACTGGGGATTATCTTTAATTTTAGAAACTTAAACCCAATTTAGCGAAATTGTCAAAAAAAAAAACATTCAAATATTTCCTTATATTCATAGCAAATAAATATTGAAAAACATGGTATAATTTAATTCAATTTGACTATGAATGATCTGTTAGCAAATATTCATGCACTGTGCATTAGAAATTATAACTGCACAGCTATATTATTCTGATTTTATACATAGCTAAAAACTAAAAACTAAAATTAAATTACTTTGAATGTAAAAACTAAAAAAATACTTTGAATGTAAAAACTAAAAAAATACTTTGAATGTAAAAACTAAAAATGCAGTAAAATCAAGTATCCAAGAAAATTGAATTGAATTGCCATTGAATCCACATGCCCTAAATGGCACTTTGCAACATACTGCCCATTTGTAACATAGCCCATCATGCTGTATAAGCTACATCATAATCTCGATCATCCCACCAATACCCTTTTAACCAACAAACAGAAAAAAAATCCTTGCAATGCAAAAAATGAAATTTTTTGAATCTTTTGCAAAGTAAAAATTCTTGTTATGGGAAATGCAATAACTTCCAGAATCTGTACTTCAAACTGATTAAAGAATAATATCGTGATTATAAACTCTTATTATAAACTAGATTTTTCAAATTGTATGCAGTCAGTTACAATAAGCTAATTCATTGCAGAATTGCTTAATCAGTAGCTTTTGCTTGCAATTAGCGTATATATTGTCCGGATATATGAAGTCTAATCCTTTTTGACAAAGGTAAAGAAAAAGAATAAATGCAGTTAGTTCGCAGTGTGTATATTGTACGAGAATAAAAGGCAAACTTTTCATATCTCTACACACTTGAATTGCGTAGAAAGTATAAATTGTATATGCATGCATACATATATAGAGATGCAAAGCATTTCTTATGTCTCTGAGACACCCAAAGGCAGCAATGCTACATGTGTCAATCTAGCATTTTTAAAGGTTTGTCCCCAGGTGACCTCGTCACATGCGTTTCCAAGCGACTTTGCATCTCGGTTATTATAAATGTTTTATATATGCAAAATGCTGCGATACACTCTGAAAATGCAAAAATATGACAATTTAGGAGAGTGATAAGCTCCCCAAAATTATCTGTCACATTGCAAAACATTTCATGGATGTGTATAAGGGATTCACAGGAGAAAAATATATTCTGGCTTTTATGCACTATGACTATTTTCTATCATTCATCGATTTCGTCACTCACTTTTTTGTACTATTTTTTTTTCTTCTTCATTTTCTATATCTCTCTTTTTCCAAATTCGTGCCTGCCTGTCTTTAAATATGAAATTTATGCACACATTTAATATATGCATATATATCCAAGCCATGCACTCTGTAGGCCTATGCCAAATGCATGTTCTCAATTTTTAACGTATTTTTTGTGTACCACATATAGGCTTCAACTTTGGGAGCATTTTTGACGTAAAAGTTAAACTTTGATCCATATCAAACTTCATATAAGTATAGCTGATCAAAGTTAGTAAAAAGAACGAACACAATGTCCTTTGTCAAAGGCACATCTTTTTGATTAAAGTTGGGAACTTGGAAGCTGCATGTATACTTTCTAAAGTTACAGACCTTACATATTAGTCAAAAAAGTACATTTCACAGTGGAGTGCTATATGTATAGGCTAACTTAAATAAACTTGCAAAGGAATTGCAAGTTAAGAACAACAGGGCTGATCATAAACTATACATACACAATATAAAAAGGAAATTGCACAATTTTTGAAAAAACTTCAGTTTAAATATATTCTTAATTCTTTGAATTTCAGTAATCCATTAACCCTCCCAGATCAACTTTCTACTATAAGTTCATTAATATATTATTGAAGTGAAATGTTTTCATCATTGTATCCATGCGTGAAATACAGTAGTGTAAATTGGTTAGCAATAAAAGCCATTGATTATACTTGCAGAACTAATACATTACTTTATGACGTGTATTTAAACATCCAATATATGCATGCAGTATCAGAGAGAAATCTCAAAATCTCTAGTGTTTTTGATTAGCAGTGTTTCTATGTAAATGAACAAATAGCTTTTTTTAAATAAAAAATATTTTACCAGCTATTTTGCCATTTTTCTAAAAAGTAGTTTGTTGGCATTTAATTTACAACAATAATGTAATTGTATAAAGATTGCATGTAGAAGCCTTTGAAATTGCAACCTGGATCATTTTAGCATTGTTTTTGTCTCCATCAAAACAATAAACAGCACATTACAAACTATGATTAATTTTTTTTAAATTGTGGGAAAAAAATTAAATAAATAACTATGAAGTACAAAAGGAAGAATTCGATGAATTTACTATATAGATGTTAGAAACAATAATTAATAAGCAGTATTTTTTTTATTTACAATACAACTTTGAATAAAATGAAATAGAAACTAATTGAAGGTTATAAACAATTATTCCTTTCAAACTTTATTGTATTTTAACTCAAGAAACTTATTATAAAAACATTTAACAAAACTTTAAAAGTAACATTGTAATGCCAATGCTGTAATTAGTTGACTTATTATGTCAACAAGAAAAAAACATGATAATGGGCTCAAATTATTAAAAGAACAAACATAACGTGAGTATACAAATAGTGACGTGTTCAGAGTGTACATTTTCTAGATAGCATAACTATACTGACGTCGTGAGTATGGCCGTATTGGAAAAACAACAACAAATATAAAAGTTTTATTATGCTTAGGCATCTATACTGAAACTTTTAATGATATAATGCAAAAAAAAATATATATAAATATTTTATTTGCACAATAAGAGTTCTTTTTTTAATTAAAAATTAAATTAAAACTAGTTGACGGCAATGCATTTATCTTGTTGTTATACGCTCGTATTCAACACTGGCAAATCACACTACCAAATTCAAGTGTCAATGGACAGATTTTCAAAATCTTTTTTAATATATCACGTTATTTGTATAATAGCACAACACGCTTTCCTATAACCGTTGTTTGAATTTACATGTTTGAAATCTTACACCAGGGTATATCCACAGTAGGCCTACACATGAATAGAATATACGCTGGAAACAGTTCATACTATCTCATCTGCACTTAAAAATCAAGTGGACCCAAGTGAACTTTCCAATTCCAATGAATAGACTTTACCAACAGAGAAGATTAGATACAGACAGCTTATTTTCTGAGCAAATATGCATTCAAATATCATGAAACAGACTCATAAAAAACACAACTGAAAAATCCAATTTATGTTACCACACTGACTCTATTCAATTTGATATCATTAGATCTACATTCACGCAGGTTCTATTCACTAAAGATTCACATTTTCCTATATGCACGTACAGTTATAAACTTATAAGCTATTCGCAAAAAACAGTTAAGAAAATAATTTTAGCATATACAGACCAAAATAATTTAGAGACTACAATATATGTAATGCTATAAGTGCTATAAACTGCACCTCTTGTTTGAAATACACATAATTTCTAAGAAAAGGTATAGGCCTGTCCGAATTGCCTATAGTCCAAAAATGGTCAACTTTTACAACCATGCAGCTTTTATGGATGTCATGTACAATAAGCAGTTGACAATGATCGATTATTTTATAAACACTATATCGTCCAGGAATTATACTATTCCCAAATGATTATTTAGGATCTCGCTAAACTAATGACTGATTTTTATCAGCAGCTTAAGCTGATATGTATAATCATGTGTATAAGCAAAAATCATTGCATGTCTATACATTCGCCTTGTCTACATACAAGCTTAAGTTACATTAATATAAACACAATTTATGGTTAGAGAAAATTATTTTGAAATGGAGAGCAATAAATATAATGGAAATTTGATCCCTGCATAAATTAAGGTAAGTAAATAAGAAATTTAAGTAAATCAGCCCGATAGTTGTGATCGACGGACACCATACCATTTTTAGTACATGTAAACGCTAAGATAGTGTGTTCGTTGACCCTAACACTCAATGAGCACAATGTGAACTGCATAGCATTTCACTCAAATTCACTGATAAGAAATTATTCAACATGAATAGGTTTTGTAATGAGTACATGGTTAATTAATTAAAAATGTGCCACTTAATGCTTGATAATGCATGTAGCGATGTAGGACATGTCAGTATTCAATAAGTCCAATTTGCTTTAGTTATCAATTATGAAATATTCTTGCAAGTTGCCATGACCAACATACCAAAAAAAGCTACGATTAATTAACTAGTTCCCTTAGGGACTTTAGGTTTATACAAAGCATAAGCTATATTGCTTAAGTCATTGACCAAAATCTGAATTTCTCGTTGCTAATTATACTGAACCTTATCAAAATGGAAGCCACTTTAATCGGTGCATTCACTTTAGCCAAACTGACCATAAATTAGGAATAGACGAGGTAGATGCAAATGCAGTAGAGACAAATTAAAATACTAACACAAATTAAGCTATAACCAGTGAGTGAAATTTTTAGTATAAGTTGGGAAAAGGATTATAATTGATTGATACGAGTGTACATCAGGGCCGTAGCAAGGTCAAGTAATCTGGGGGGGGGGGGGGGGGTAAAAGTATATTTTGCTGCCCCACTGGGGGCCAGGGCCAAACCCAGAAATCCATTTTTTTTAGAGGGGGCCGGGAGGCCCAAAACATTTTTTTTTTAATTTGGCTTTCAGGCGAAAATTTGAAGGCGTTTGTACATAACTGCAAAAATTGACAGAAAATTGCGCCGCAGGCAACTTTTTTACTCACAAAACACTCAAAAATGGGCTCAAATATTCACAAATTTTGCCATTTTATCTGGTATAAGTCCACAAATTTCTGGGGGGTTCTAAATTTGCTGCCTCCTTTGATCGAGTCTGGGAGGGCAGCCGCCTCCCCTGCAGCTACGGCCCTGGTGTACATGCAATAGGGACCTCCCTAAGACGTCATATATAGTATACAGTTCTCAACCTAAGGGAATACAATTATTGAATTACAGACAGCAACTTAATTCATGATAAATGAATGCATTTATTCTGCCATTTTATGAAACCAACTACAAATTAAGCTGCTTTACTTTTAAGGACAAAATTACCCGGTCTATATGTATAATATTGTTTCTGAATTATGTTCCATACTGCCCTGTTTTCCCAACAAATGCAAGAACAAATTCCTGCAGCTGTTGATGAGTTAAATTTAAACTTCAATCTATATCTTAAACTCTCTGAGCTAATGCAACTGTCGATCGAGTCAACACCAGCTGTATTATTACAGGTTTTTAAAATATTAATTCTTAAACATTTACCAGAACTAATTGCAATTTCTATGTATATAGTTTCTATAATCCTAGATCCAGCTATCCTTATATATACCTAAAGGGTCAAGGCCTGCAGGTAAATACATGCTCCTTTACGGCCAAACGACGTGCTCGTATCATAGCCTCAAGCGGTGAGAGCGAGTATGAGGTTCTCGTGTACAAATATATATCCTCAAATTCATCAATTTAGGACGTATTAAAGGGCAGTGCAAAGTTTTGATGAAGCACCTCTATTGCCTGAGCACTAAGTGCCTTTCCATGAAAAATCCAAACTATGATTTTTGAAATGGAATGGCTCCCCAACTATATAATAGACATGAGAGAAATAGAGGAAAGACCCGCCTCGAGATGAGCATGTAATAACAGTAATCACAGCAAAAACGTTTCATCACATGTGGCTGTGGAAAAATATAGAAAATGGGAACAGAGTTTATGATGTGATAGAAATATATGGTCGCCTTGGCAGCCAAGATGATAGATGAAGCCCTTTAACACTTTTATACAAAGTATCAGAAAATAGCATCAATGGAATTACAAACCAGAAGACGCTTTCAAGTCAATTACGGAGCAGGAGATGGAAACAGCACCCTGTTTACATTCATTTTGCTTATCGAATTATATGAAGTTCAGTGATTTTATTTGTAAGAAAGTGCTCGGTCGTGGCGTTGTCGTGGACGCCTCTTTCGACAATATTCTTTTTTTATTTCAGAATTCTTTGTAACAAAAAAACATTTGTGAGGCCCACAAAAGCCACCAATGTTCATTTTTTTTATTAGAATGTTTACTTAAGAAGATAGAAGCAAAACTGCTCTTGACCATTTTAAATCAATTTTGAATACTCAGATAAAAGTATACCAGTCAGAGCCTTATGATGAAATAAATGCCCTCAATATTGACCTGCTTGTTGATTAGTCAGGTGGATGAAAATTATTGGATCAAATTACGAAATGTTTGGATAATTTATATTTAAAGTTTGAATAAATTATATTTAAAGTTTGAATAAATTAATAGAAGCAGTGATGTCCACAATATTCATCTCTCCAAATGTATACATGCAGGATTGAATACATACAAATCTTATAATGCAAGATTTGTGTTTAAATTTCACAAAGAAATGGCCTACAAGAATTTTTGCTATATATTTATACATGTGTATATAAGGGATGTAGTGACCCATACTTTGGTGGACTGCTTCCGGCAAACTCGGTTTAGTTTGTCTTTCCGGGGAATTTGATACAACGATAAAGAGGAAAAGGAAAGCAGGTTGTACTGCAATGAAAATACAAGATGAAAGAGAAATACAAGGAAAAGAATAAAGAAAAACGACTGAACATTATACATCGAGCATTATATTATAAAGATTTTTTCCAACAAACTAATACAACTTAGGAAAATTCCATGCATTCTGAAATATATACCGCCTATACGTGCATGTTCCTATAATGTTTATATAACAAAAGCAGTATATAAACAATGTTGTATGGTTACATTTGGCCACTAAGCTGGTATTATGTAGAAAAAAATTGTTTGCATTCTGCTTCGAGAATATAAACTAGATGAGTATGAAGCTCGCAAATAATTCAGTTTAAATGTTTTAGCTGCAATTACATCGCACACGTGCAGTCAACTAAATATAAATATGAAGATGAACCGCACATAAGCGATTCAAGCTAATTGATATGAAAAGAAAAATATGAAAAGAAAGCATTTGAATAGAGAGATTTTTGGATCTCGATCTGCATGTCTAAGTTCGCCTAGGCTACAGAATTTTTTACTCATTTTATTCATAAACAAAACATGTCGACGAAGCAAATCGGACATTACTTCCTAAGACAATGGTTCCTTATTTGTTTGTTGATCCGATTGGATGCGTAAACATATAAGAGAAAACTCACGCGTGCGTGATAAATAAAAGATTGGAAGAAAACAACAAAGTGAAATAAACATGCATGCAAGAAAAATTTAATCAATACATGATTATAAAAGTTGTTTTGCACAAACTATAGAAGTTTGACAAGAAGTTCTTGTTGATCAAAATGTACTATCCCTTAAAATGCAATTCAATAAGTATATACGAGCTATGTATATTATGTTCATTGACCGAAAATGTAAACCTATTTCAGTTCATTACTATTTAATTCATGTAGCCTTATGCGTTTATGTATACTTTACATGTATTTGCCTATTTTTGGATTGCAAACTTGCATATGTACAAATTAAAATCCGTGCATGTATATACATATATATCCATGGATAAATTTATATGAAAAACTGGGTATAAGTTTAAAAAATTTACATTAAAGACAAACCATAGTTGAAAAGGGCATTAATTGGTACTAATATTTTCAGCAGAATTACCATTCTTCGAAAATAATGTTCTAAATACTTAAGGTCGGCGACAATTGACCATTGTTTAACATATTATGTGGCTATTACAGGCTTCACTTTTAATGGAATACATGTTAAGTGTTCATTTTCTACCAAATCATGCTGCTTAATTCACAGACTAGCAGATATTTTTTAAATTGTATATAAGTACAGTAAGTTCTGTTAACATTACAAATTTTCATTCCTTTAATTCATTATTTTGCACTGCCTTCATTTTAAAAATAACTGGTAACAAAGGGAGAGGTTATATATATTTTAGTTAACATATCAACATACACATTTATGCATCTTATATACACAAATGCACTTACAAATTTGCAAGTGAGCAAGCATGTGATATGTTAAAAGTAAAGATGCAATCAATAGTGCTTGTATATATAAGTCGATCCTTATAATTTAATTGATTTGCAATTTTTTTTTATTAAATCAATTTTAAAAATTGTGCCAGCAGTTTATTTTCAGATTTCCTGCCCATGTATTCATCATTTCCATTTCAAATCTGGGGAAAGCATTAAGGTGGGGCGTCCCACGTCATTAGTTGGGATGCAAGCCAACAGATGGCGCTCCCAAATTTGCTGGGAGTCAATG
>JAQIXP010000405.1:0-26946 GCA_034700285.1 Proteroiulus fuscus
GAAATTTGTACTTTTATTTAACATGGAGATTCCCATAGGAGCATGCATGCTCTCAAAAGTGTGGACAGCCCCCTTAAGTAGCACAGATTCCATCTCACCCCCTCCCTAATATGCTTATTTATGTAATGCAGACCCTGTTATTCCACTCCCCTAGTTCCTGAATTACATAATACTTAAACAGTCCCTAAGATTCATTTAAAAATGTGTTTTGAATTACAGTCGAATTTATCACATATTGCCCCAACGTATACAGCAGTGGAATAGCATGCCGTGTGCGGCTGAAGACAACAGCAAAAAACAGTTGGAAAAAATTCGAAATCAGCAATTGAAGGCCCAACAATTACTGGGTCAGTTGGACCGCAAGTCTCACTTTCTTGAGACACTAATTACAAGGGCTAAACAAACGCCATTGGCGCCTGAACAGGAGGTGCGTACTAGTAGCAAATTCAAGTCATTCCTTTTGCAAGTGTACTGTTCTCAACGGATAATCCCTTTCTTAGAATCCCGAAGGAGACGAAGAGGCCGAGTTAAGTTTTTATTGTGTCACCTGTGGATTGCAAACTGGAACAAAACCTGCCTTGCGACATATGGAAAAGTGTTTTAATAAGGTAAGGGAAGTTATCACATCCCCTTCTTGTTTGGTGTTAAAAGACCATTAAAAAATGTTGGCTTTCTAATATTTTCAGTATGAAAGCCAAACGTCCTTTGGATCGGTGTTCAAAACTCGAATCGAAGCCGGCTACAACATGTTTTGCGATGCTTACAATGCGCAGCAGGGAACCTACTGTAAGCGCCTTAGAGTTCTTTGTCCGGAACACACCAAGGATCCCAAGGTTCAAACGGTTATTTTCACTATATATGGAACTCTGCCAAGCTACTTTGTCCAGGCTTTGAAACGGTATTTTTACCATTTTAGATTAACGACGACGAAGTGTGTGGGTGCCCCCTCGTGGCTAACGTGTTCCAGGAAACTGGGGAGTTTTGCAGAATTTCGCGTAAAAAGTGTAACAAACATTACTGCTGGGAAAAACTACGTCGGGCAGAAATCGACATGGATCGTGTCAGACAGGTTTGTACTATCTTAAAACTAAAAATCCATGTTTTGAAATTGCAATAATGCCAAACAATGCCAACCATTATTACAATAATGTAATAATTGCCAAATTATTTTGTCTAGTGGCTTATGCTGGATGACCTCTTGGAACAAGAACGGAGTATCCTTCTAGCAATGGCAAACCGGGCTGGTGTGCTCGGTCTCATGCTACATTCGACAGTGAAGCATGACGAAGCAGCACCTGATCTGATCTCTGTACCTCAGCTTAATTCATAGCATGGAACTTCTGAAGTTTGAACATTAAGGTTTTTCTTTTTTATTATATTTACATCAATATGTACAGTTTTCACAAAGCACAAAATATACATTAACGATCATCTCCATTAAACATCACCGTACAGTAAATCATATTTGTCCATTCGATTTAAGTCCACGGGACTCTTGACGATCAGCTTCCCCCGCATGGCTCCTCGGAAAATCACCTCTACTAGATCCATGAAATCTTGCTTGCTGCGAAAGGTTCCAATGAACTTGGTGTGGTCTGGGGTTCTAAATCGTTTATAAATTTAAATTTTACTACGAGAATTTATTGTCGCTACTGCAACCATAAGGTCCAACTGATGTTGCAGATTTTAGGAGAAAAAATGACATTGCTTAGAGCCAGGCTAGTGGCATTCTTGTATACCCTAGGCCTATAGCAAGAGTAAAACATATATTTCCTAAAATCTAAATATTCATGGCAACAGCAGTTGGGCAATTCTTAGGGGTATACAGACTATATGGTATAGATTAATTAAATGACATGCCCATAATCAACTTTTATGTGTTGTCCATTGAAAAAAAATACAGTTGCTGGATGAATTGTGATGTCAAAATATTGGACGTAAACGGGCACAGAATCCACTTCCACTGTATAAATCACTGCCATTTTACCCAAAAGGGGAGATGACTTTGACAACTGAAAGTGGAGAAATATTTATATTTTACCTATACTTATTAATTCTAGCGACGAATTTTTAAAGAAATAGAATTTAAAAAGTTATTTTTACAACATCGTCCAAGACCAAACAATCAGTTTGGTTTCCTTTGCCAAAACGAAGTACAAGTACTTTATCTTCTGCCGTACGAATTACATCGTCTACTTCTTGTTTTGTATTTAAATTATGTAATAGAAAGTTCATTATTTTGTTTATTATTTGTAAAAATCAGGGAAAAAATAAAATTTAACATGGGACAAAAATTGACAGGTTATTCCATAGCAGACGGTTTTTCGTAGAAAATCATTAGTAAGTTGGCGATAGATGGCATTGCTTGTATAGTGTTTCAAACGCACATGTGTGTGGAATGTAGACGGTAAGTTCGTTCATTGTTTGTTAGCTATTAATTATTTTTTAAATTATTGATTTATTGTTTCAATTAAGTGGTTAATGGAGAGAGCTTAAATAGGACACAAAAAGTAATATTTATCAAAATTGGGCTCTAAACATGTGCAATTTACGGTTTATTTGCTGGAGCATGTTATCAGTCGCCATTTTGGAACAAATTTTGGAGCTGCCCTATCCTGAACTTCCTGATATTTTGCTCCAAAATGGGGCAATTTTGGAACTAAAAATTCTTCAGAACAATGCACCTTTGAGGATTGGCTACTATAATTACACTGTTCTTATATTGTACATGCATAGGGTAGGCCTATACAGGTTTCAAAAGCTGCAGTTTCAACAGCCCAAAAAACTGGGAAAACTGCAGTTTTTCCTATGCATTGTTCAGTGGCGGATTTGGGGGGGGGGGGGGGGGTTGAGGGGGTCCTGACTCCTCCCTTGGCCGACCAAAAGTGAAAAAATTTGAATACCTCCCTAGCACCATCCTTCAATTTTGGTGATTTTTAGCCCATATTTGAGTGTTTTTGAGCGAAAAAAGTCACCTGCGGCGCCATATTCTGACAATTTTTGCAACTACGTACAAAAACCCAGGGTCGAACTGGTCATAGACTCTGTGGGCGATCGCCACCCGGGCCCCCATCACACAATGGCAAAATATGCGTGCACTTTGGTGATTTAGACCATTTTCGAGTGTTTTTGAGCAAGAAAGTCGCCTGTGGCGCCATTTTAAGTCCATTAATGTTACGTACAGTACTGTAGTTATGCTTGTAGGGTGTAACAAACCCAGCATCTCAACATGCAGCAGTGGGGCTCCAATTTCATCAAAATATGTTTCATATAGCCCTATTATAATACTTGGACAGTAACTGAACAATCAAGATTTAGGTTCAGCCCAAAAATTACCTTATAATTTGCTTGTTTATCTACATTTCAGACCATGTATGCCAATATATGTAAAGTGTGCACCCGAGTGATCGAGAAGGGCAGCCGTCATTCCTTCCCTAAATTTAAAAGTGGGCTCAGATTGTATAATTCGACTGCATTTCCATCTTTTGGCCTTAAGAATGGATTGAGATCAACTTGCCTTAAAACCCCATACCTGTACTCCACAAACGTCGAGCACCTAAATCCGATCAAAGATGGCTTGCAAGAGGAAGAACGTGCGACTAAAACAGTGGACGAGTCTGACGCTCTAACGGTTGGTCCACCGGAAGAGTTAATGCTGAGTCTAAGTGAAGAAGACCAGCGAAAGCTGAAGGTACTCTGGATGGAATTGGAAGTGTTCCGACAGTCCGGTTCTGCAGTACCACGCAAACTAACCCTGTTACAATGGAAAGAGACATTGGAAAAAGACAGCCGCTCGCAAAGATTGAAATTCTACCGTTATCTATGCTTGAACGAATCCCGCCAAGAGCATGAACGAGAAAAGAAAGAAGCTAATAGAAAAACACTGGAAAGGGTGAGGGCCGAACGTGAATTGGAAAGAGCTGCTAACCCCGATGCGGTGGATTTACAATATGGACTCACAAGAAATACAATATTTTTGCGTCTACGTGACGCTACCATGAATATGGCATATAGCTACTGGCAATGCCATGGAATAATGTATGGACAGACAATAGTCATCGATTTAGGATATGATAAACACATGGTTCATCGAGAATCTGTGAATTGTGCCGATCAGATTAGGGACGTGTACGGCTTTAATAAGATGAATAGGTACGTTGAAAAAAAATTCATCTTTTATAATAGGCTATAATGACAACATTCTATTGAATATATTGTGGGATTCCTGAATATGATTTGCCATAGGCCCTACCACCACACAACTTTCTGGATAGATTAGTTTTAACTTAGTTGGGTGCTTGTTATGAGAGGTGTGAGTGACACTAGACATTTTAGCATTTCTTCACATCACGGAAAGCATTTTTTTTTTTGCAGTGAAGTTTTTTTCAAAATATTACATTTTTTCACTTCACACTACAAATTTTTGGAAATGTATTAAATACGTTTATTAAAAATAACATATTTCTAATCATGTGAATAAATTCATATATAATAAGTTGATTATATAAGCCTTAACTAATTAACAATGCTCCCGGACAGCTTATCTTTAGAGTATTGCAATCGGCACTCGCAAAGCGCTTCACTTGCAGGAGAGCTGAGAAGCGCTTTGCGAGTGCCGGTTGCACTCTTCTAAAGAAAAGCTGTCTGGGAGTACCGGTATAGTAATCTTACATTCTGCTGTGTTGGAGTGCTTTATCCAATGTCGTAGATCACTGTATTGCACGCGCTGGCCTTTATCAATGCTTCTCGATGATATATCGTGGTACACAATGCATAGTCTACATAGTTTTTAGATTGCAGCCTACCCATTATTGATTTTGCACATGGTTCTCGTTCCGCATTTGATGTGCTGGCAGGTCTGACAGTTCAGAACATTGGCCTGTTCTGGATAAATGTACAAAAGCATCATATGGCAACAACAGTTCCATTGAAACACAAAGTTCTGCAGTGAAATTTCATTCCAGCAAATAAAAAAAAATTATTTTTTCTGGAATGCAGGTTGGCTACAGTGCGTTTCGGAAAAAAAATAGAATCCAATAGCACTTATATTGCAGTTTTACTGTAGGCAAGAATTGCAATCTGAAGTGCTTGTTCCCTAAAGTCATTTTTAATTAGGCTCAAACTGTAGATCAAGTCCCACGCCATTTTTAATAAAAATGAGTACCTGGAACACATACTTCTGGTCATTCACATATATTTTGCTTTGCACCTAGTTGATCTATTATAAAAGGCGAGTTTTTTTGAAATTTGTTGGGGTATCTCCTAGAGTTTCAAAAGATCGGCACCAGTGGATCTTGAGAGCTTGACCATTGGAAGCTTGGCATGTTAACAATTTTCGCAGCCTGTAGCATTTGTTTTAATTTAAGCATGGCTTACATGTTGAATTTTTCCCAGATTAAACTGTAGGTGTGCCAGTTATGAAGTTTGAAAAATTGTTTAAATAACATAATCTGTATTTTAAAAAAGTTCTGTGACTTGACATGGGGGAGGGGAAGGGAAGGGGGGGGATTTTTTAATACAGCAATTCCAAATAGAGCAAACTTCTTTTAAATCAGCAGGTCTTAATTTTATCAAGTTATATACGTACCTTGTCATACTTATTCCTGTCCCCAGTCTTGTAGGCCTTATTCTTATTATTTTTGTGAAAGAAAATTCAACATTGTTTACCGAGATTATTTACTGTTAGGAGTACGTTACACTTGCTACACTCATTACATCAATATATTATTTTCCATATGTAGGCAGCCCTTCAATCTGCATTTATGTAATGCTGATCCAACAAGCAACATCATGCAACAACTCATAAAATTTATTCCAAATATGAACACTCCTGCGTGTTTGATGACTGTGACGGAGAAAAGTTACTTGGACTTGTTTCCGAAGTCGAAGCTAGTGTATTTGACACCCCACTGCAAGACTGAATTGGCAGAATTCGACCACGATACCATTTACATCATAGGAGGGATTGTGGACAAGTCAATTCAACAACCAGTCTCGTTAGCCAAAGCAAAACGAGAAGGAATAAGAGTGGCACGCCTGCCACTCGATCAGTATCTCAAGTAATCTCATACGATGAAAATTGCATGTTTTTATATTAGATTGCAGCAAATTAATCATTTTTTTGTTCAATTTGGTATTGCAGTTGGGGCGAAGGTACGAAATCTCTCACGCTCGATCAAATGATGAAAATCATGCTCGATATAAAAAACACTGGATGTTGGAATACGGCATTCAATCATGTTCCCAAAAGGAAATTAAAAGATAACACCATGTCATCTTCTCCAAATTTGAGAACACGTTTCAGGTATGAACGAGCATTTTTAAATGGCTAATTAGGCCTATTTTCCTAAGGAAGTTTCAAAACTTTTGGTACATGTATTTGTATTAGATGATGCAAAACTTGAAAAAAACTATAACACTTTATTTTGTGATTTTGTGCAAATGTAATAAAAGGGGGGAAAAATGTCACTGGACAAGTTGAGAGGGAATGTAATTTTACAAATTGTGAATTGCTAATCAATATTTTTATTATTGCAGGTTTAAAAAAAACTTATTTGACGATGAATAAGGAATAAACATCCTCTTTTTAAAGTTGCTTTAATGCAATTAAAATATATACTTTTGAGTATTTTCTACCAGTGTGTGTATAATAGATTGCAGTTAATGCACTTCAAATTATAAAGTAATTTGATTATTATATACCGGTACTTTGAAATACTTTTATTTACATTAGTTGTAAGGGATAGCATGTTTTGCTACATTTCAGAAGCTTCAACAATTGCAGCCTCTTACAAAAATTAATTTAAACTAGTTTAAGGCTAAATCTGATATATATATATATATTGTACTGATAACTGTTGGTAGTTTATGCACAAATAAAGCCCTTTTTATTCATATATTCTGCATAACTATGTAAATACTGCAGTTAATTTAAGATGAGATATTGGGCATTAGGATTCCTATTCTAAATCACGATTTGGAAATTATTATTCTGATAATAAGGCCACAATTTCATTAAAACGATTTCATTAAAAAGTTGGATTTTTAATCTCAAAATCACAATTTTGACAAAATACTAGTATTGTATAAATTGGTGGTATTCCTTGAAAATGTTGGTTTCAGTTCACAGAATCATGATTTACGCAAATTAATCGAGATTATTGCTTGGAAAAGCACAATTTTTGTGAAATAACCTGCATTATAATACGTATGGGATCTTTATCCAAAAAATATTTACATTCTGGTTGTACATCCAGGTTTAAATTTATAAATGTTTTATCAAAAAATTATTTCTTGAGAAAATGTTTATTTAACAAATGATATGCTTCAGTATCATAAATACTCCTTTGGCATGCTTCGGCACTAGAATTTGTGCATAGTTGCCGTATCACTTAGACAAAAAAAGGCTAAAAAATCCCATAGGATAGACGTTCGTACGAGTTATTGGATAATTACACTTTAGTCTACAATTTGCATCCGTAATTCATTTCGCAAATAGTTTAACAGGATTTGAAGAACTTGATCTCTCATGGTAAGGTTTCCCGTTAAAAAGGCCATTAACGAGACAACGTCCAAAATGTCTAGATTTACGAAAACTTTTCGGATTCTCTCAGTCAATTCTTCCCTTTGCCTGTACGACATTTCACTGATAACTTGGTGAACAGGCTTGAATTTTCCTTTGGCTGCAACAGCAGCCACGCAACCACCAATTGTTCCTCCTAAAGTAGAACGTTAATTATTTAAATGATATATTATAATTGAATTTGTCACTTAAAATTTTCATACCAACTGCCAATCCTATTGGTCCTCCTAAAAGTCCTCCAGTGGCAGCGATTCCACCTACAATCAATCCTCCTTTTATAGATTCACTAACTGTCACTTTTAATTCCTCTTCTGCGGCCAGCTGTGACAAAACTTGCATCATATCTTCAGTGGAGATAGGCATCTTCACGCAGTATACCTAAAAAAGGATATTCAAGACTTATCAGTGATGCAACTGCAATAGCAAATTGGAGCTAAAATTCTTAGTATTTCTGCTTAAACTCTCACATTCTTTACATTAGCTTATATATGCTTTTTGTTTACATTTTAGGATAAGCTTCTCGCCATTTTTCCCACTTAGGATAGGGCCTATACCTCAGATGGTGGTAATGTGAGGGCAAAGTTCACGAAAGTATACAGAAAGTGAATTCAACTTTTACTAATTACACATTTCCCCCTTTTTTCCATAGGGTCTGATAGGCCAGAAATCGGTTTTGTTTCATTAGCCTTCATTAATTAGCTTGATAGATCTCGGTTGAGCATGTGAGTATTAAAAAGATCAGTGTAATATTCTATATTACAAGACTTCATTTTTTCCAAGGAATTTCCTTCCCTTTCCCACAGATGTCATAAGTCGGGAAGGGTGTGTATAGAACTATACTAGGACCCAGTAAGATTAAAACATGTTTAACAATATTGTTGCATAGGCTACATGTCTTTAGGTTAAATGAGTAAATTTACATGGTCTAAATTTAAATTTAATTAAATTTTAATTAAATGGTCTAATTTAAACATCACCACTCTGACATTTAAGTTTACTTTATGTGATACCGGTCATTGAGACATTTAATGCTGCACTCTCCTCAAGAAATTTTGTTCCAAATTGGGACTGCAAGCACGAGCATTTGGAACAATTTCTTCAGGACAGAAAATTTGTGAATAACTTTTACCAAAGTGGGCTATATATAATTTATAAATACTGCAGTCGTAAAACCCTGTTTGCACCGTGTCTCATAGAGATAGAAATATGATAATATAGCCTGTAGTAACACAAAATTAAACTACTTTACACAAAATAAACAAGATGTAGGTAAATAAAAGTAAATAAACACTCAAATGCAGACGATGGACGCCATGCCAGTAAAGTGTGATCCAACTATCTGATCTAGAAGTACTGATGTTGACACAAATTGTATTTAAATTATTATAGAATCCAAACAAGAAAAAATTTATTTAGGAATTTTGTAATTATGAATGAACATGGCTTACAAGTAAATTATTATTATTTAGGGAATTTCACAAATCATGTCAAAAGTTAACTCGACAACGTTCATGTTACAAGATGGCGTCGTGGACGATAGGAAATAATTTTAAGAAAAATTTTAAATTATTTTAATTTATAGCCTGATTTATAAAGTATGAATTGATAATGCATTGAGATTGACATTGTAGTCCTGGATACAAGGGCATAGAGATTCGTTGGTTTTATGAGTTTCATGTAAGCGTTTATTTCGATTTGCCTTGACCTTTATAAATATAATCCCCCCTTACCACGGGTAGGCCTATTCAAGGGCTTAGGTTTGTCCTCCTGTCCTGAAGATTTTTAAAAAGAAATGGACCTCAGTGCACATGCATATTCAAGCATATATTCGGTCCCCTTTATTATAGCAGCAATAATTTCGTGAGGGAAATGCATGCATCTTTTTTAAATGTCATATTCCCTTGTCGAATATTTTTAGTTTCATCCTTGATTTCACTTAAAAATGGGGCTCAATAAACGTGTATATTCCAGTAAATCGGCACGTTCTTTGAACCCCATTTTAGGGGCAAAAAAAAGAAGGTAATGCATCTTTAGAAAGGTACTATTGCATTGGTCAAAGGTACATGAGGTCAAATTGTTCCAAAATTTCTAACAATTAAAATAAATGCTTGGCAGAGGTTCCATTACCAATGGAAAAAATGTCTGCAGACTTTATTGGGCTTCAGATCAGTAAAAATAGCACTAAAGAATCAGTCAGACAGTTGAATAGAAGTTTTGTTAAACAAAAAGGGCAGCCAGAAAAAGTTAACTGTTCACATTTTGTAGTGCAATTGATAGTTCTGCAATAAATAATTCAATCTGGAGAGAAATATCTGCAGAGATATTTTATCTCTGTGTATCCAAGATCTTCTAACTTGCATTCACAAAGCTCTAGTACCGGTACCATACACACGTAGACCTTATCTGATAATGCATTTCTGGGAATTTTAAAGCTGCACTGTCCTGAAGAAATTTTGTTCCAAATCAGGTCTCAGTGCACGTGCATATTTATTGTAAACCAAATGCAATTGGCACGTGCTTGGAGCCCCAATTTAGAACAAAATTTCTTGAGGATAGTGCAGCTTTATTGAGGGAGGAATACAGGTAACTCACGTAATTCATAACTTTTATTTTATTTTAGGAAAAGGTATCATGCTTGTACTTTTGGATGCCTTAAACCTGTGACACGAACGAAGACAATGTGTTCTTTCAAGCAATAATTAATTTACATGAGGAAACGAAAATTGTACTAAATTTCTGGAATTATGGGCCTTAAAGGTATGTAACTAAAATGTTTGGACTCACCCTTAAACTTGTCCTTAGACTTGTCATCTTTGCCATATTTTAAAATTTAAGTTATTTTCTCTATTTGATATTTTGGCATTTAATAAAAGCTACATATGGTATAGTCAGACACCTTGCAATGGCACACGATCTTGGGCTATCTATTGAGCATTGGGCTGGGTGCAAAATGAAAACAATTTCAGTGCACACCAATCACATTTAAACCCTGCTGTGCTCTTTTTTTTCTTCTTCAAAATAAGTGAGATTGTATAAATATTGCCCTTAAATTGTTTGAACACATGCAAGGTGACATCATGCATGAAAATTGTGCTCTACTTGAGATGCTCAAGTCGGAGCAAGTGCTTCGTTTCAGTTTTTGCTTGGCGAAATAATTAAAAGCAGAAGGTTAGGTGCTTGGAATTATTTTTCCTGTGGTAATTTATGTATTTATTTGCATCCTTTTTGTAGTTTAGCTAGTAAGGTATTTATTTTCTAAAAGTATGTTCTTAAATTTAAATATGGAAATTATATTAAATTTATTAAAGAATTAAGTAAAACATTTGTAAATTTAATTTAGTATTGGCTGGTTAAATAATAAAGGAAAAAAACCCCAGTTGAATATGCTAATCTAGCTGAAAGAAAATGCACGCTTTGATCCAAAGTGCTAGTGTTTTATACTTTAGTTTTACCATATTATTTTAATTGTTTGTTATTTATATAACCTGTGTACATTTAATGTACGTTTTCTTTATATTTTAAACAATTAAAGCCACAATGTCCTGAATACAGTTTTGTTCGAAAATGTGGCTCAAAGCACGTGCCAATTCAATTTGATTTGCTAGGACATGTACGTGCAAAGAGCCCTATTTTGGAAATTACAAGTTTATTCAGGGCAGAGCCCCTTTAATTTTTAAATTCAATCTAAAATCAGCAGCTATAATTAACATAGATATGGAACTTTGGCCTATGCAATATGGTGGAAAGAGGTACGGGTAATGTAAACAATCAGTAACTGCTCCCCACATTGTATACACATAAACACCATTTTTAAATCAAATTAAATTGAAAAATAGGCCTATATTTTATTCGTAGTACCCAGGTAGGTCGTTTAATTTCTTAGTAATTTATGTTTAACTGATCAATCTGATCTAAATATTTTAAAATTATTTTACTGGTTGCCTACCCTCAGTTAGTTTCCTTTTATTGAGAGAACTAAAATTAGCCTACCAAATAATCTACTGTAGTAGACATTTGAAAATGTTAAACCATTTACCATGTGATTTAGGCCCTTGAATTTGCTCTCCGCTTGTTTTGCTTTGAATTTCCCCCTCATTGTCATTGGAGCCATCACATTTCCCAGCTAACCAACCTTGGAATGTTAATGAAAGAGCTTAATTTTTCCTTATGACGTTTTTGAATTTGTTTATTCTGTGTGACTTTAGTGTTGGGTTTATGAATGCATGAAAGAAAGCTTTTGATATTTGTGCGCAGCAGCTGTTGTAATGCTGAATAAAGCCCGCAAATGTAATAAATTACGTCTTGTATTCATTCAACTTCCGACAGGAAGTTTTTTATCCCATTTAAATATTGGACGGAATTACTGGGTATGTAAGTCTGTGGGATTTTAGTTACACCTTCAATTCCTTTACAAGTGAATTTTGCAAATGTGTGTCATAAAATAGTTTAAAATCGAAATTATTCTAATTTTAATCCAGATGCATGAGCTGTTCTTGTAAAATGGAACCAATTTTTTTGCAGCTGTTCATGTGCAAAGTTTGGATTTAAGTCTATGCCTGCATTTCCAGCTTGAATTTAAAAGATGTTCCTGTCTGACAATAGTGTTTAAAACTAGTCGAGTTTTGGGTGTTAATTAATGCGATGAATTCTCCATTTTAACAGAAACCGATGATGAAGGAACTACTAGTATGATGATGCCGCCATCTGGTACAGAAAGGTAAGCCACTGTCAAAATTATGATTTACTTGTTAGGATACGTGTATCTTAACAATAAGGGTTTATATATGAACTATAATCAGGTATACCTGATTACGGTATAGGCCCTAGTTCATATATAAACCCTTATTTTCATTTACGTAAATTTACCTTATTTTCACCCCTATACATAACTTGGTGTTATTATTTACCACCTTCTGGTTGCATCATAATATTGCAAAAAGACCAGTATGAGAACTATTCCATCTGTTTGTTTGTTTATTTGCTTTCCCATGGCGTTTCAACCTGCTTTTTATTTCTCTATTTGACTTTCAAGTTATAACTAGCGATCAAATTTGAGCCTTTGTGGGAAAATACTTGTAGATGGGAAATTGTTTCAAAAATTTCTTTAAGGAAATTTTGAAGAAATAAAATCTTTCCAAAATTCAAAGCAATTTTCTGTCAAATTTTATACAAAGCTATATTTGGCCTACTTCCTTTGAAACGTAAATTGTGGCAAAGTGTACCTAGAAGCTCGTTCAGATTGAAAAAGAGCTTTATAATAATAACGTTTTCGACCCAGGCATTACCATGATGTCACTAGCATATCGATTTTGCATGCAGATGGGGGACGTTATAGCTATGTTCTGTCATCCTGTGGAATGCCGTGTTATCTTTTAATTAATAAAAATGGCATTTAGTATCATTATAAGCGTAATTAATGATAATCGTACGACTAAACGGAATTATGAAAATCACTTAAATTGCATTCTTTCCAATAGTTGCAAATGTGATTTGCTTTAGTTTTATAATTTTTTTTATTTCCTAAACAAAATCCCAGTCCAATGCCAGACAATAGTAGCTTTATTGGCACATTGACGATGGAAAATGCATATGTGTTTATAATTAGTTGGAAGGACGTTGATTTTGTCATTCTATGGATATCACTCTCACGGATGGTTGGCACTCTTTGTTCTCGTCTTACGTAATTGATTGCCGGATTCTTTTAATAGCTTTTCCCTGACGTTAGGTGAATATTGTGCAGTTGATAATGAAAAATATGGTTCCACACAGTGTGTGTGATTTTTACCCAGGTTGGAATGATGGGTTTAGGGTGTGGTTGTTTAGGGAGGGCTACTCTATACCTGGTCTCCTCCCTTTGCTCCATTTATATGCACAATTGGGAAGCTGGCTGCTCATTTTCAAAATGTGATTATAATTTGTAGAAAATGGTTGCATTGCATGAATAAGGCAAATACTATTCTAACTGGAATTAAAATTGGACGTTTCGTTTACTAATTCTTCAACATTTGTCTGTGTGCTAAAAACAGTTTGGGTAATCATGAGTGAGGATTCTGTTCCTCGCATTGCTTGGGGTATTGAGAATCAAAGTGATGAGTAAGTATGCATTTTTAATAGCTTGAAATATGTGAGCGTAGGCCTATATATTAGTGTATCCATTTTACAAGGATCTGCTAACGCCCGACATTGTTATAATCTTACTGACCTAGCTTGACTGAATCTGTTTTAAGAAAATTAAAGTATTTCTAAGCCCTTACAGAAAATTAAATGTAAATATGAGGTTTTCTTTTAACTTGTATTATGGCTACGTACCTACGAATCATATTTTGATTTTTTGATATTATTTAATCTCGATCATTTTTTGAGAATCTCATTGATCACTTGGAAGAGATGAAGCATGGTGCTGATTGGGAACCTATCCTTAGTAAAAAGTTGTTTATCTGAACATTTACCTTTTAATTTGTAATTAAATAACTAACAAGTTTGACGAACGTTATTGTGAAATTTTGGGAAATATTATTTAAAAATGTTTGACTGACATATTATTTAAAAATATCTACCAGAAATGGTCAAGGTTTTGAAATTTGTATCCATATAAGCTGTAAGAGCCATGTTTTTCATCTTCTGGCAAATGGCTATTTATGGCACATAAAATTCATTTAATTAAACGATGAAATTAAATATGAAAGATGACCCCCCACCACCACCTTTAATTTACTTGGGGGGGGGGTCATTCCAGAAGCCACCACTGCAATGGCTGCAAGTTACCCTCCAAATTTGCTGACGGTGAAGCGTTTTAAATAAAACACCCATTCTATTATTTCAAAGAAATAGCAATTTTCTATTGAAATGTTTTTTTTGCAACTTCACTACTTAAGCAAGACATTTTAAGGATGGGTTGGGAGAATTGTCAGTTGATAATTGGCACTTTAGATGGCAGTACAAGCATGGTAATGTAATGGAACACTCTTTGTGCTTGTAGTATCTTTCACTGTGAATTAAAGGGATAAGCTCGTCACTTGATTTGTGCACGTTTCAGAAAGTCTGCGAATGAATTCGAGAGAATTTTAACTCCACTTTGCTTAAGAGGGAATTAAGTCCAATGTAAATTGTAAAAAAAAAATATTGTTATAGTTAAGTTGTTGAAAAGGGAAAGAAATTGAAATTTGTCTTGGAAAATTATTGTAAATAAGCAAATAAAAATATAGCCTAAATAAAGGTGAAAATAATTAGGCGTGATGTTACATGACGTCAAGCATGGAAATAATCCTATTTCTCCTCGTTTTTTGCTTTCGTCTAAGTGATGTCATGCAACTTCACACTAGAATTTTTCTCAACTTTATTTACTTTGTTATGTGTTTATTTACAGTACCGGTAATCTTGAAAAACGAATTTCAATTTCTTTCCTCTGAACAACTTAACTATATGTTTGTATTTCCAATTTTACACTAGACTTCCCCTTTAAAGGGATTTACTCAATAAAATAGAATACCAGTAACAACAATAACAATATTGACAGTGCAATTGGGCTATCTCGATCCACTCAGGTGATCGCTGTGCAGGTCATTGGTCCTAGTGCTAATTTTTTAAATAGCATATTTCTTATTATATTCAGCGTGTTACCTCTTTTTTTTTTAAAGATGATGGCTGTAACGGGCTGTTTATATTGACTCCCAAGTAGATTTTGGGTGAGAGCTCACACGGCACATCGTTAACATTTTATCCATCTTTCATTATATCGCCTTTGTTAAAAATCAAGTAGTGACTCCATTGCAATTCTATATCCTTCTGTGGTTGTTTTTTTTTCGACTAGCAGATTTCCTCTTAAACTTGCAGTGTGCGTTCGGTAATCGTTTTTGCTCCATGTTTGTTAGGAAATGGATATTCCTGGATTGATGTTGGTTATTGAGCAGTTCAATAACACATTTTGCTGCAAGTTGGCCTATATCTTTGCTGTAGAACTGTAGAAGCTAGTCTTGAGTCTTTGGCTCCTTCGTAGGAATGGAACGAGAGAGCCGAACTGTCGTTGGCAACCTAATAATTCATCTCATTTATAATTCTGACAAATCCAATCGAAACTATTGGCATTATTGATTTTAATTGGACACAGAAATTAGTGGGTGCAATTGCTGTCATTTTCGATTAACTACAAATTATAGGTTCCGTATTTATCGATGGCGTTTAACATTTACTGTTATTGGCCCAAGTTTTTCGCTTTTTTGCATTGTTAATGCACGTGCCGTCGTGTTGCCGGGGCAACTGTCGGTTTAGCCATAGACTACCAGTTTAAATATTCATTCGGGAGGGAAAGTGGGAGATGTCTGACACTTTAAGAGTTATTGGGCTTACAGGTGCATTGCAAAAGTTGCTAAAGACGCCTTGGCTAATGGCTCGGCATTTCAGTCATGTTTAAAAACGGAAGCTTGAAAATGGAAAGGACCAAGTCGAGGGAAAATCTGTTACGAACCAGGAGACCTAGGAAATCCAGGGCCAATTTAATGGCTATGACATTGTTCAATAACAATAACAATGAAATCCTAAATGGAACTCATCGCAGGACAACTAGTGCTAGGAATTCTGTGGCCACCAATCCTAATGTGAAACAAGTGAAAGTTGCACCGTTGCCTTACAATTTGAACCGAATAGGAAATTCACTACCTGATCTGAATGCCAACGAGAAAGTTAAACTACGGCATGTTTGTTTCTTTCTATTATTTGTTGTCATTTAGCTAAAACAAATAAGTTTTAATAGCACTTTGTAATGTGAAATCTGCAGGCTTGCTTTTATATATGGTTATTGTAATGTCGTACTTTCAGTTCAACTCAGTACCCTACGATCAGCATATAACGGTGCCATTTGGTAATGAGGTTATCCCACATTCAGGAAAATACTCCAACGTCATAAAGTGGTGACTTAAACATCATCGTTAAATTGAATTTTGAACAATTTAGGACTATTTTTAGGAAGATTATTCTATTGTCTTATAGAACCTAAGAAAAAGGACCAATAATAAGTATCCGTTCTAGCACGAATTTCTTTTAGAGGATTTAAGTGAATATGCCTACCTTTAGCGTTAGCATTTGTCTTAAAGATATCTAAAACTAATTTTAAATTTCAAAGCAAATTAAACCCTTTGAAAAAACTCATGTCAAAATACTTGTCAAAATGCATTTTGAGGAGCTTCAATTTATAATAATGCAGGCGCGAACTCATTTGTCATATGAAACACCTGCACAAGTAGTTCAAAACCAATTTGATGGCTTAATTCAGAAGTGGTGAATATGCTATTTGATAACATGGCAAATTCACCACTTCTGAATTAAGCCATCAAATTAAACGTTTAACAAACATTTAGAGATGTCTCAACAATGTGTGATAAACGTATCATTTTGGTGGAATTTAGCAGGAAGCTCGTCAAATTATGGTTTCTACAATTTATAATACATTTTGAAATGGACATTGCTTTAAATTTTGGGATGGGACATGAAAATCATTTACAATTTTGAGTTAATTTTTACATTTACAGGCTGTTATTAAAAGAAAACTAGAAATAATTTAACTTAAAAAATGAATTCAAGTAACAAATAAATTATTGTATTCACTGCACCGTATACCTAAAATTAGACGACAATTTGTAGATGCTCCACCCATTGCATGCAGCAAGATGAAGACATTTAATCATTCAACGAGCATACACTATTATCGAATTACATGTATATCAATCAATTATTTAGTAGTCGATAACTAAGATCTCAAGCGCCCATTCATTTGTATGTAAATTATATAGCAATTAGCCTTTGTTTTAAGTGCAAGTTTTCTTGCAAGATTTCTTTTACAAGAATCCTTCTAGTCCCATCTGTAAGGTACAATTTAGAAGACATTACAATTAAAATAAAACATTTTATGGAAAAGGCAAGGATAATTCCAAAAAGCAGTGAATGTTTATTATTATTTATATTATTATTATTTGCTGTTGTTGCTAGAACAAGATAGTCTATTACAAAAAAAAAATATGTGGCAGCTTCCTTCCCTTCTCCCTCTAAACAATTCAATTCAACTCAGTACCCTACGATCAGCATACAACACATACAAACACATACAAACTAGAAAATTGGGTTTATAATTTCAACCAAATTGTTAATGTTTAGTACTTCAGTCTACGACTTCGAGGTTTACGGCATCCCAAATTGTCAAAAGTGTTGATCTTCAGCCTCAGAACCTAAACACATTTTTATACATAATAATTATGCAGCACAAAATTAACGGGGATCAGGGGGGTAATTTTTCAATTTGTTAGCTTCTATAATATCAAAAATTAAATTAAACTCAAGTAATTTGAGGACGAAATTTCCTGTAAAATTCTTATAGAATTTTGAAAATATAGAAAATTTAAATATTATTCGAATAGGAGCCTAACGGGAAATTATGAAAGAAAGAAAAATAATGATGTGGATATCATTAGTACAAGGAATCACTAAAGAATTCAAAAAAAATTGCCATATTATTACATTTTATTCAGAATTTGGCTTGAGCAGTTATCCTTTTTGGAGAAAAAAAACCCCATCATAGCTGTTAGTGTAACTCAAGTCAACTGCAGGGAATTTTGTCACTTCCATGTGTGTGTGAAAAAATACTAATTTTTGTGGTATTGTTAAAATCATTGGCTGTGGATAAGTTCCAAAGTAATCTGGAAAATTCCTGGTGTTTTTCTGGTATTAAAATTGCAGAAAATCCGATATACCCAGATACATGTAAAAAAAATCGGCAGTATTTCTGATATTCAACTGCAATTTTTCCAAAGTTTTCATTACTGTTAAATCTGAATTTCCTTAGTTGTTTGAACTGTGGTTTTTCGGCAGTGTTAACATCAGAAAAATATTTTTTTTCAATTTTACTATAGTTGTTCTTATGGGAATGCTGACCATAGTTGTTTTGGAAGTTTAATAATTGTATTATTGGTTTTTTTTTAGAAGCGGGAATGGGTACCGAGGCCATCGTGGAGAAGTTGATGATGACGGTGGCAAGTCTCCCACTTCAGTGTCGTCTTCGTCCTCCTCCATGTGCTCGTGGCTGTTTGTTGTACGCCTTCTCGACACCATCCTCCTGTTGGGTCTATGTATAGCACAGGGAAGCCTTCTGAATTTTCTCATTATATACCACCGACAGCAGTCCCACATCGTTTACCTGTGGTTCCTGGCCGATTTTGCTGTGGTGATCGCCTTTGTGGGTGCCTTGTCCACGTCCTATCAGCGCGTCGCGCGTCACGTCCGACGGGCCGTTAAAAGCGTCCTTCCCTCCTACGTCGATCTCCCTATTTACGGCGTCTTACCGTTGGGCTATCTTTCCTGGTTTTTGTATTCGTGTACCCTGGTCGCCAAAATCATCGTCATCTTTCGGTGGGGCATTGCTGCCAATCTGGGAGACGAAGGCCTCTTCACGTCCCAGTTGCTGAAATTGGTGATCGGGGGCGGCGCCAGTCTGGTTTTCTTACTCCTCGTCAACGCCCACCAGCCCCCATCGAATCCCAACGACAACAGCCGCAGCTATGTGGCGTCGCTATGCACCGGCACCGCCTTCGAGATCTTCGACGCCATCGCCTTCCTGGAATTGCTGTTTGTTAACGAATCTCACGTGGTCCTCACCTACCCGCTGGAAAATGCCATCTTGGCCTTAGCCTCGATCAATCTGATCCTACCTACCATATCGCTCCTGCGCCTCAGCCTTTCCGATTATGGCAAGCACGAGCGTCCGGCACTCATGGGACTCATCTATTCCACCCTGAAGATGCTCGCCGTGGAAGTGCCTTATCTGGGCATCAGGGCCTACCTTTGGGATACATACTCCGCATCCACCTCCACCATTTTCATGCTGAAGAATATCCTCATGATCGTGATCAAGATGCGCTACATCATTCCCGAATACATCCACCTGCTGATCGAACAGCGATCGAAAAAGAAGCGCGTGGAAGATTTGTCCGCATTTCCATCTGCACACGTGGAAATGAAAACCATCGCGTAAAGTTGAGCGAGCAGGATGCGCCTTACATTTTATACCACTTTTATCTGTTCCTGTAACAAAACATCGATGCTAGGTAGCGCTTTCTAGTGCTTCTGGTCTAGTGCAAAACTGATAGGGATTTTTAGTTTGAAAAGTATGTGCTGCTGAATTTTTTATATAAATTTTATAGAATCTAAATCTATAATTAGATTTTTGCAAGCTTAGACTTTACGCTAATTTCGAATGGTGTAAAGCAAAATAAAGTTACTCAGCAACCTGCATAATTTCTGCAGTTTTTCTAATGTTAAATATGCAGTAAATACGTCACATTATGAAACTGCAGTTTTTCCATAGTTTGTGTTTCATAATAGGATGAATCTGCTGAACTTTAAACTTCAGTTAAGCTGCAGAATGCAGTAGAATTTTTCTGCTGGGTGATTGGTATAGGAATTTCGAAATGCGCATTATCCAAGCATTCTATAAAAGGCAATGTAATGGCCAAAAGAACAGCGATAGCAAGCTTTCTGCCCCCCCCTTCCTTCCCCCCCTCTCCCTCAATGCTCTCTGCAGAACCTGTGTGGTACTTCAAGCTGAACTTAACGAATTATTTCTAGAGTAGCTCTTAGGGAATCTCAAGCAAATGTAGTGATGCTTTGGTTTTATAGACCTTTTAAGTTCTCATTTAACCGAATCTCGTATGAGCTTTTTAATTGCTGTTGATAATGCTAGCTATAGTCTCATGGGAATGGGTTGGGCTAAGTGCTTGCAGTAATCGTACGGGCTCGGCCTCCCAGTTTTTATCAAACCACTTTTCGTGTTGTAGTTTGCTAAAGTATCCAGCAAACATTCCCGAAGCATTTTCAGATTGTACAAATTGTTCTCATATGTACCGGTACTGATGTCCATGATTGGATCCTCACTGCCTTAATAATATGGTGGTCGTGATGAACAGTTCTCATTATTTTTGATGTGGAGGTTAATGAATATAGGCGTCATATTTGCATTTTTGCATCATATTGTATAATGTGAAATAGGAACTAAGGCAATCCTGCAAATTCTTTTTTTTTTTATTTCACATATCATTAAGCAGATTCTGGTTATATGCAATTGCATGTAAACGCTTTGGGAATTATTGTAAATGCTTTTTAGTTATTCAAAATAATCAACTTGAGTTAAACAGTGTAAGGGGTAAAAGCCTGGAATCTCAGTTACTGAGTGAAGATTGTATTCATAATTGCAAGATTAGCGGAAGTGCCTTTTCCGTAGAACCACTTTGAACTATTAGATTAACGGAGTCAAATATTTAGCATCGATCTTCGTTCATGGTGTCTGTCAGGTCATACAGTCATAAACGTTATTTAATTTGTCTCATTTTCATTCTACTTTTGTCACGTAACACACAAATCGATCCGATGGTAGTTAAATTGGTCAAATTCTTAGTGTTGTACTGTGAAAAAAGTAGTAATTTCAGAAATTATCCCTACTCTTTGAGTATAATTGAGGTCTTGCATTGTAGGCATATTTAATAAATAAAAAATTCCAAAAAAGGCGCACTTTACATATAAAGTCGTTTTTGGGCTTGAGTTGTCTAGTAGTTCTAGAATAACTAACTATAGGCCTATAAGGTAGCATCTTAAGTTATACCGGTACTTGCTAGTTATTAGGTTTTATATGTATAGTGCAATGGTACATAATTCTTGTAACTTTAACTGGCTTTATCCAGTGGCAGATTTCAGCCAAAAGGCGTGGTCAGCAAACCAATGCATTAAATTTATAAAAAAAATTTCAGCACTATCAGTTAGGGCGCCCCCAATAGGCTTTTGCTGGGGGCGCCATCAGCAAATGCTGACTTTGCTGACCGTTAAATCCGCCACTGGCATTATCGTGTGCCACTGTAACGATTAGTGCATGGCAAAGCTACGATCAAGACAATTGAGGCCACAGAACATTGAATGCTCGGATCCTGTTCTAAACCACTCAGGTGTTCGTGTATTGCCCTCTACAAATAATTATTGATATTAGTACCTCCCCGTCATTTTTTTTTCTACACTAATAAATTGAGAATTTTATTTGTTTTAATTTTGTCGTTTTATTAATAATGACATTATTTGCTTCAAATGTTTTTGAAGCAATTTGCAAAAATGTGCACGACACATCTGAAAGAGAATCCAAAGAATCGAGAGCATTCTCTGTTTCAACCCCCTATTGGAATCTTAATTCGAGGAGATATTGTATTTAAAAATAGGATAGGGCCTAATTAGAAAATACTCTGCTTTTAGGCAATCATGGAGTGAGTAGTCAAGAGAAAGCTTCCATTTCATTATAAAATCATTATTACTTGAATATCTCAGTGCCAAATATCACGAAGTTGCCCTGCTTTTGCAAATGCATCGACGTCGTATTTTTGTGCAATGCTGTACTGTATGTGATAGGAATAACTAGGGCTTATACTTAAAAATATACGTTTACTTGGAGGTTCTCATATAATACGGTGACAATTTTTGAACACCGAGTTTTTTAATGATAGGCAATACCTTTTTTTTAATCCAACCACATCACCGAATTTTATTTTAACCCGTTTTCTTTTACTCAACTGATATTTGAGCAGTAGTTTCATAGGCGCATTTAGACCTGCTGTTAGGGGGGGGGGCCGGTGGAATTTTACCATGAATTTCAGACCTCAAGGGGGGGCCGGGCCCCCAGGGCCCCCCCCCTAAATGCGCCTATGAGTAGTTTAGTAAATAATTTTCACTTTTCTAATAAATAATTTTTAAATATGCTTTTCTTTGGCAATAACAAAGCTTGGCCAACAACCATTGGGGCACACTGCATGTTTGGTTCCCGATAGAAAAATGCAAATGACAGAATTTTAATTTTAGAGAAATGTGGGAACCAGTTGTTACCCTTATACGCAGTACACGTATGTTAAAAATGCAATATTGACCTACCCCCATGATAATTTTTTTTTTAAATTTCTCACGGCATATAGGCTCTCTATAACCTTTTTTCCCCCCAGTTTTTTATTGACTTATTTCATGACTTTGGATAAGGCTGATGACATTTGGTATATTTTGCAGAAAAATTGCCTCATTAAGTGTGTATTTAAATATTGCTACTTATTAATTGAATCTCTATGGAGGCCTTTTTCATGTTCTGTGTATGACTTTTTTCTCGAGATATGGTGTTGGATTGAGGTCTTGGCCTTTTTCTCACCATCAAAGTGTACTTATTCATAAGTTGTACATAATTATATCGCAAATAATGTATGATTTCAATGCAACTTCATCAATCACTTTTTCTTCAATTAAATGTCTATGCACTTTTTAACCGAGATATTGCCTTTGATAAAGCATTATGGCGCGTAAATGTCTGGAATATATATATTCTTTTGTAGTCTTCCATGTGCTTTAATTGGCTGGACAAAAACACTATCGCAATTTCAATAGCACATTACAGAATAACTTATTACAAAAAAATTGCAAGCTGAACGAGTGATCAAAGAATTGCATTGAATATTTCCAAGTGTAAATTGCGTAATGTCGGTTGAAATAAAAAGTGTGTTCAGCCAGATTGAATTGATGGAATTCAATTTATGAAATTACTACTTTTTATTTATTTTTTGTTAGCATTTTTATAAATATTTGCAGATATTACATTTGTTTTTTTAAATCATCGTATAATATTCGGTAACATACATACATGTTAGTTTTCAAATTGAATAACATCTGTTAATTTTTTTAAATCTCGTGAAACTAATTTAATAAGTTTTTCTTTAAATCTCCAGATATTAGTGTCCAACTGAGTTTTGTTCTTGAAAGTCCGCAAGCAGGTGACCATCTTCATGTCGTGGCAGTCCTTACGATAATGTTGCAATTGTGCCATGAATGGGCTTACGTCGAAAGAAACGCATGAAGATCCAGACGTAGAAGAGGATGTCGACAGGCAAGAGAACGGAAAGTGATTATGAAGGGCCTGGACTCGAGATACATCGTGAAAGCACTTGACGTAACGGCCTGCTTTGGTGAATTCGGCCGAACGGATTACGTGACGGTTCATGTGCAGATATGTTGGAATGAACTCCATTTCTTCGCCAGTGTGATTAAGGTCGTCGAAGAAATAAACGTTGCGAACATTGTACGAAGCGGCACGGTATGTCTAAACAAACAGTTTTTGAGAAACAAGTGAGCATGTAAGAATACTTAGTTTTCTGTGTAAAATATTTTACCTTTGGCTTGTTCAAATTGATAATAGACTGGATTTGCTGCATCAGGCCAAGCCACGAATAGCTACTGGTAGGCATGAGTACCTCATCGATGTCCAACAGGACAATGAAGTTATACCTGTACAGATTACGGTATAGACAGTCATTGTACGGTATTATTTCGTTTAGTCGCTTGATACCCATCATGCGTTGCAGGTAAAGGCTGCGCAACAGATGCAAGTTGGGCTGGAACCCGGGCAGAGTCAAAGGCACGACCTCGATCAAGTTCTGGGCTTCCAGATAGTCGAAGAGCTGAGCCACATTGGGATGCACCTCCAGTTCGTACAAGTACACTTTTTCAGCGCCTAAAATGTGTAACAGGCGAACCCACTCCAGGAGGCGTAAAGACAAGTCCACAGAAGGGAAATCTAAGCCCTTGACGCATACTGCGAAGTCCTTTTTTGGCTTTTGCTAACATATAAAAGTAGGCAAAAAATATGACAGATTTAGAATGTTTAAACATTCAGTCGTTTGGGGTCATCCGCATATTATGTAATATCATTTTTTTAAAGTTATTTATCTACTTGTCCTTGCCCTCATTGTACCACTAAATAGCAAATTTGCAATTCTTTTCCCCAGCTCCTCTAAAAAAAGTATGTAACACTGACTTCTCTTTTAATTTTCTCCTCCCCCCTCTCGAAATAAATTGAAAACAACAGACTTTTTAAAATGAGTAATAAAAAAACTTTAAAACATTTTGAAATGTGCAACAGAAGAATACTTCTTCTGGCAGAACATTCCCTTTATGCAATAATGCAGGCGCGTCTTTCAGTCTGATTGTTTCATATCTACTTGAGCCAACCAGAGGATCCAATTGATGTTTGCGTGCATAATTGAAAGCGCTGCCTCATGAAGTCTTCTATAATTCCCCGGGGCACCAATTCCACAGCAAACTCAATTTTTGTTGCATACCGATATATTTTTTATTATATTACTAGACAGAACATGGTTTGGAAATTTTGGGGAATTCATTTTTTTCTCATTATATGGTTTTTGGGAAAAATTTTAGGGTGATATTCCCCTTTAAATTAAAATTATATAAATAAATTGGTAATTTAATTTTGGCAAACTATTTAAATCTCTATATTTAAAATACTAGAATTCACAAAAACTGCAGAAATGGACAATATACAGTATGGTGTAAATCTAGAGTAATTAGTGAAACATAAATTTTTGAATTTAAATTAAATCCCAAATATTAGTAGGTGCACGATGAGGTATGTATGGTTTCTAAAAAAAAAAAAACCCTCCCCCTTTGATATTAAGTATTATGTGGACGACCCCACATTAGAACTTTACTAACCCGTTCATTGCGCACTCTCAATATCGTACTAGGTTTTTTCTGACCGCCTTCGCTTAACGACATCAGGGAAACCATCTCGGGCACAGATTCGTTTTTCCAAGCGGTGAAGTTCCCTTTCCTCCTGAACGATGCTGTTGGCGGCACCGCACAAGAGATTAAGTAGGGTTGCAACGTTCCGTTATGGACGTTCCCCCAGTTACGGCGCCACAAGTGTTCGTAGCTAACGCCGGACGACCACATCAGTCCTCGGCCGTCGTTGAACCACAAGGCGCAGCGGACAAGTGGAGGCGGAATGCGGTCTACCATCCCCAAAATGCGAACCACGGCTGGTCCCGAATTGTTCTCCACCAGTTTACGGTCATCGTAGTAAGCGTTGTAGAGGTAAAACGTTACGCCGTCGATCACGAACGTCTGCCAGTAGATGTTATTGAACTTGATGTCCTGGATGTCGGGAAATTGAAGCGTGCCGCGGAAATCGCTAAACACGCGGTTAAATGCGGGCTTGACTTTGCGGAAGTAGAACTCGGGTACATTGAGATGCTCCTCGCGGAATTTGCGATTGTCCGCGCTCCTTGGATTAATTTTGTGCCGGAATAAGTCTGTGGCAGGAATGCGCGCAATATCGGTCTCCAAAGGATTGTGGTACGAGACGGCACGACGAATTTGCGTGGGATCCTGGTGGTCAAGACCGTTTTTGCCATATAGCCAGATCAGAAAGAAAATCCCAAACGTATTCCAGGATATGAGAGCAGACGTAAACCATCGCCACAATTTCATTTGGAAGTTCTTCAGATGTAAGTTGCTAAATTTCATTATTCATTTCATGCATGTTAGTTACACTTATAGTTATGATAGCTTAATTATAAAAGTCTTAAGTGTGTTTATGCTGTGCAAGCTCACCTGTTGATTGTGATTAGCTAATTTATGTTTCGGAAAGTAAGGTGGACCTGAAAATATGCAGCGAATGACCACAAATAAAAAGAAATGTTTTTTTTTGGAGAAAAATTCATGAATGTCAAATGATCAGTATCCAAGTATACATATATTTGCCCTTTTCAATCAAAAAAAAATTAAAAACTAGTCAAATTTAAGAGCATAATTCCAAATTGTAAATTGCTTCATGCCAAGACAGAGAACTTTAAAATTTACTAGTACTGGAATAAAAGCCTAAAGTAGAAATTTAATATACATTTTTTGTTTAAACTTGGTTGTAAAATAGTTAACAGTATATTTAATGGAAGTATTTATAAATTGTCAGGAACTTTCTAACTTACCTACCTGTGTGGATAGGGCTTACTGGAATATAAAATGATTCACATCACATGATATTTGGAGTTATTTAAAAAATGATCCCAACATTCCTTTGAATGTTCAAAGGTTGATCAAATATATGCAATAGTGTTCTTCTACTATTTGCATACATCTCATTTATTATTCAGGATTTAGTATTAATTTCCACCATTTGGTGGAATATGGCTTATTGTTTAATTCGGTAAATGTTTGGTTTATTTACTTTTGAGAAAGTGACGAAACATTTATCGAATTAAGGGGGCTGTCCACACTTTTAAAAAATGCATGCTCCTCTGGGAATCTCCATGTTAATTACCGGTACAAATTAATCGGTAATGGCTAAACATAAATTGACGGAGTTTGATTTTGTATGAAGGACAATTACATTTTTGTACTAAAACTTGATGCATTCTTTTTCTGTTTAGGCCTGTTTGCCCCGTGAGCTGTACAATCGGGCAAAATGTGGCGAAAAAAATGGCGGTAAACTTTGAACTTCGATAAATAAATATAGAATG
>JAQIXP010000406.1:0-26899 GCA_034700285.1 Proteroiulus fuscus
AACTACTTTTTAACAGTAAAAATCCGCTTTCAAAGGTAGGTGAATGGGGTTTACAGATATTGTGTCCGCAAGTATAGTTAGACTAGCATTCATATTGTATGAAGAAAAATATAAATAACTTTCTTTGTTTTCATGTAATTATCATTTGAGACATGAATGAATTTTTTTTTCATTTCCAAAATATATATTTGCAGTATTAATGATCTTTAACATTAGTTGAAATGTTTTTAAACTAATATAATAAACGTTATTTTTCTATAAGTATTCTGTGCTTGCTTATTTTTCTGATAGATTTATTGCATTTTGATACAGGTGGAAGACCTGGGTTCATGTAAGTGGTATGAGAAAAGCCTTGAGAATAGCTAAAAAGTCGCATATTCTGTGTCCGAATATATGGGGTCCCGGAACTCCCAGGTTGGGGGTGCTAAAGATTTAAAGCTTTCACTCCCAGAACCAGATATTTTGACTGGAAAATTGTCTTATTGGCAAGATCAGGGTCGCCATTCCAGACACCTTTCCACTGGGTCAGTGCATTCTCCTCTCAAAATTTGTTCCAAAAGGAGTCACATATGCATATTCCAGAAAACCAAATGTAACTAGCAAATACATGCATTTAATATCATCCCTATTTTGGAACGAAAGTACGTATTGCAATTGAAACATGATGCTACATACAAATTGAATTCCAGCAAGGATTTAATTGGTTATTTAAGCAAATGAACTAATTGGGGTTTTTTTCTTTTTAGATTTTTGATGGTAGGGTGGAACAGGGTATGAAATGTTTCTTGTTAAATATATTTCGTGGAGGTGGGGGGGAGTTCCACCCAAGTCCACTTTCAAATACCACTGACTGTGATATGTTGAAACTTTTGTTACAATAGCTAATTATGGTGATACTCCATACCAAGATGTTATTTAATTTAAATTTCCCACCTATTTTCATTCTGCATAAACTTAAACAAGATTTAAATTATTTTGGACTGTAGCCTACATGCAGTACATGGAAAATGCAATTGGGTACTTTTTTTTCAATAGAAGTTATGTAACAATTTTTGCATTTGAATTTTCCCAACAGCTGCTGCTTATAGTCTAGTAGTCCACAGTCCGGTCTATGAACTCTTCCCCTCCTTTTTCCCTTCCCTCCCTCCAGCTTTTTTCTTCATAGCTCGCCCTTTGTCCCCTATAATGCGGACCCTATTGACTTGGGTCACGTGATTTCACTGAGACAGCCCTGAATTTTCGTCAATGAAACCAGCGCTTGGATTGGTTGCTCGATTTTCTGAAGTAGTGGATGTATGACGGTATAATGTTGGATAAATTTGCATCCAAATCTTCTCTGGTTTCTCGCGCCATTGAATACGTATATTAATTGATCTTCTTATAATGTTTATTAATAAATTTTAAAATGCCAAGATGTTCTTTTAACGTAAACAAAAATTGTTTTGGCGCTACGTAACTCGGAGTATGGTGCGTTGGCGCGAGCC
This sequence comes from Proteroiulus fuscus, assembly GCA_034700285.1. Lineage (NCBI taxonomy): Eukaryota > Metazoa > Arthropoda > Diplopoda > Julida > Blaniulidae > Proteroiulus > Proteroiulus fuscus. The sequence continues at coordinate 1,485 of JAQIXP010000406.1, forward strand.
AATCACAATCGCTGTTTTATCGGGTGTCACCTTTGCATCTTCATCCGGGGTCTTGCGATTTTTATGCATTCTAGAAATGTCCTCCATATTGGAAAAAAGTATGGATTCTCACGGTTGTCGGAGTTACGAGTTGATTTTACAATAGTAAATTGGATTAGTCTGTGTGGAAGAAGTTATGATTATGAACGATAATACAGTCTACGACAAACTGATACATTTAATAGTCTCTTAGAAACTAAGCAAGGTTTAAATCTACGTGGATTTTTAGGGCTTTGTTAGGACGTCGGCGCCCTAGTGTCCATTCGTGATCAACAACGATGTCAACGTGGACTTGCTTGTTGCTGGAATTATGTGTATTCTTCATTTTTTATTATAATATAGGTAAGCATCGTTATCTTTATAGGCATGTATTTATTGTTGCTTTTCAATCCAGAGATACAGCGAATACTTGGAATTTGTTGCGTAGGACCAAGGTAGGACGTGATCGCAACTAATGAGGGCATCCGTAACCATTTATTTGTTTTCATTTTCTCTTCAATTTCGCAATTATGCTTATCGCCTTATGACGTGAATTGAGTTTTTTTGTTCAATGCATCAGTTTATCTCTTAATAATTATTTTTATGAGATAGGTTTTGCTGTCCTGTTAAGGAATCATTAAAAGAGGATCTTGGTACTGTGCCCATTACAAAATGGGATACAAGTGTAGGCTACCATAAATCTTGTGCCTCTCATTACGAACCATCTCATCTAAGCGATCACTCTCGAATTTTACCTTTGGAAACTCAGACAGTGTTATTTTGCCGTCTGTAAAGGTCGTACGGCCTTATATTTACATGTGTAGGCTACTGGTAACATTAATGTTATAGGCCTACATTTAAAATGTAAGCTTGTAAATGGGTAAATGTGTAAGTTTTTAATTCATGTTTTGTATGCAGTGACCGCTACCAATTGCATCGTATTCCTTAAAAGTAATGTAGGTTTATTTACTAGCAAAATATTTGGCATACATGTATTCAAAACATTGAAATTTTATCTAGAATCCCAATTTTGTCAGAAGTGTGACATCACAATTCAGAGGGGGTCAGGGGATAGAAGGATTGTGACACGGGGGAGGGGCATTAATTAAAATGTGACATCACAATAAAATAAATATCTGGAATTACTACAATCAATAGTTTAGAAGTTTGTGATGAAATTTGAAACTGGTTACCTTAAAATTGGAGTAGCCTACATGAATTAAAAAGTAAAGGCATTACTGGTACTTTCTCAATGTTACATTTGTAATCAATAGTTATGAAACTGACGACTACAGTACAACTGTACGTATTAATTTACAACAGTACGTGTAAGTGCTTTTTTTCTTAGAAATGCAGTCATTGCCGAGATCCTCTCTTGTTCAATAGCTGTGATTGTTACATGGTTTTTTTTATTTATCATTAAATAAGTCTATGACATCAGTCACATCATGGAGGGGAGGGGGATTGTTTTTTGACATATTGTGACAAGGCCTCCCCCTTGGCTTTAGTAAGCAAAGCAAAGCAAATACTTGATCATCTTAATACTAACTAATTGTCCTGTGTTAAATTCATTCATTTTCAGGTGAGTGATAAATTTCACTGAGTTGTTACATGATATACAAATTATATTCTTGAACAGTTCTAAAGTGTTACAGCTAGGCAAACGCTGTACAGTTTAGTAACCGTGTAGGCCTACTTTATTCATAATTTTGTGAATTGAAGTGATTAATTTGGTCTTATAAATAATAAAAAATAAGATGCAATGCAACAATTATAGCATAATATTAAACTTTAAATATGGGCTACACATGTAGTGAAGTAAGAATTATTTAATATTAGCCTATGCAAGGACAAAAATGTATTCTATAAAGTCCAAAATACCAGTAGGCTGGGCACACTTTTAGAGTTCTAGGTATTATGCAATTGTTGCATTGTGTCACCACATAAAGTTCGATGGTAACCTCAGATGCAGAAATTTTGGAAGTTCACTTACAAGACAGTAGGGCGCGGGACCACCAGACAGTGTTGGTATTTAAGGTCAGACCGGCAAAAAAATTTGCAAGATCTCATGTCCCCCTGAAAGTTTGTGGCATAAGAGTCGTTTAGAGGTGCAATGATCTGGTAAACCGTATCCCAACCATAGCCTTCTAGAGCCAGAAAGCTTCTGTCAAGCCATTTTGCAAAAAAATCATATTAGTCTGACTGCAATATTGCAGTCAGAAGAACTATTTAGTTCTTCTGCCATTAAAAACGATTCAGGGGATGAACATGACTTTAGTGAAAATGAAGGATTTGTAACATAAACTTTGCTGCTATTGCCTCGCCAAGCAATTATGGTTGTATTTGAAAGTAGAAACGTTAAGAGTTGTGTACTGTAGTTATTTGACATTTTATCCTTGTAAGGTCTAGTTGACAATAAACGCCATAATATTTGAATTTAGTTCAAATTGCTGTTTCTCCTGAACCAATCAGTTATGGACCTGATGTTATGTTATATTCAGGAAAAGAGTGCAGCCAATAATTTTTTTTTAATATCACAACGTTTCGTCAATCATTTGACTTCATATGTACCGTATTATGTGACAAGAATAAACAATCAATCAATCATCAGGTGTCTGAAGGTGTACACCTGAAGAAGTCAAATGATTGACGAAACGTTGATATTAAAAAATATTTATTGACTGCACTCTTTTCCTGAATATTATTATACTCAGTCGGGAAAATGAAGATTAATATCTCGTTATGTTATGTCAAGACCGTATAACATTTTTACTTACTGAAATTTACAAAATGCCCTTCTAGGTTAGACCATGCGACTAATAACGAGAAGACATAATTGCACAGTTAGTTCTGGCAGCATATGTGTCTACTTTTTTTGCAAGAATGAAGATGTTTAAGGAAGTTAAATTTTTTTGCTGAGTTTTTCACATGAATTCTGCAGGATAGATACCTATGGCCAAATTAACCCTACTGTGAGAAGTTTTCTTGAAAAGCAGGTGCTTGAAGCCAGCTTGCTATTCATGAACAGTAGTCCATTGTATTGTCCTGTAAGATAGGGGAGCCTAGTATTTTTTAGCTGGATATGTTATGAGTAGTTTTTATTTGCAAAAACTCAGGGAATGGGACTCAGAGGGAGAGGGTAGGGAGACCCTGAAAGGAGAAACGATGTAGGCCTTGAACAACCTACCTACTTCAATAAAAAAGTTATAGCCTAGTGGATGCTAACCTGGGTAGTTAACTTTGTCAAAAGAAATAGGGTAAGCCTTTGTTGAGTTGTTCTTTTGTGTCCAATTCTGTTGGAAATGGGAAATGAAGAGTAAGACTAGTTTTTTTATCAATGGGAGATCCACTGCGTTTGGGGTGTCTGGGGCCCTTTTTATCAATCATCAGACCCTCAGTACCAAAGAAAAAGCTGCAGTTCACGTAGGCATAGAGAGGTGACAGAGTAACTTATGCTGTTTTTTTATTTAAATGAGCAAAATTTGGGCACAGTCTGGAACATTTTTATTGCAGCTCCCTGTCTAGGGCATTATAGTTGCCAATGGATTGCGATTATTGTTTAAAAAAAAAGATTTCTACCCTACCCCTTCCTTATTTGTGACCGTACCTTCAATTTTTAGCTCAATCAGGGTTCCTAGACACTCCTTTCAGAAACGGGTTTACCACCCCCATTTTTTAATAGATAATCTAATATCGACCTATTTCTCTGTGTTGCATGCAACAACTGTTTCTAAACAGCCATAGAATTCTATTACTGCTGTTTTTCATAGGTGGGACGACTTTTAATGAAATTATTACTTATAAAAGTTGGCATTTCCACTCAACGTATAAGCATATTTCTTCGTCAAAGTGTATGACCTTCCTTTTAGTAACAGTGGCTAATACTGAAAGTTGTTAACTGGCAAAACCAGTAAGACAAAAAATGAGTGCTTACTATTCTTAGTTTACTAATAAATTAAAATTAAAATATCTTATAAAAATAAAAAATATTAAAATATATATTTAAATATTAAAATATAATAAAATTAAAATTAAAATATTTTAACAAATATTAGGCCCTACACATAAGAAGATTGCAATTTCTTAAAGCGTCACAACAAAATATAATAGGCCTATAAGTAGATACCTAAAGTAAACTACTGTACATATAGGATGTTTTAGATTTGGTATTATAGCAATGCATTGACTGCATGTCACCAGCCTGTTTAAGCCATTTTCGGCCCTATATTTGGGTTTAAACACGAGCATCAAATTAATAGATGTTCCAGAAAAATTCGTGTTTTTTTTAAATATTGTAGGCCTATGCATATACCCGGTAACCACTACCAGTATTACATCTTAAATTATTAGTCCTCTCACAAATGAAAATACACTTACAGAACTTGTACTCCTACTTAATTTGTTAATCTTCAGCATTTGATAATATAGAAAACATATCTGCATAGTCGTTTAAAAAACGGGCACCTTTTGACTTATGTTGTGAAATTTTCGTAAAACCTTCAAATAGCCTACTTTTGTCTTAATATAACAACTTAGGCCTATTTTGAAGCATTTCTGGTACTGATATATTTTGTTGTAGGCTAGTATCTAGATTTTGATTGATAATTTTTTGTTACTTTTATCTGAATGATGTTTGCGTATTTTAGAATTCTTATATCCACCATGGCTTAGGTTAGGCTGATTTCAAAATTGCTCCAATTTTTTTAATATGGAGCCTCAAAGTTGTGATTTACAAAAAGGGTTAATAGAAGTGCATGATTTCGTACTAGAATATACACTGCAATTAAGTGATAGTTTAATTTTATCTCTCCAAGGCCAGCATGTGTGCAACCATTTTCGTCTGTTAATCTGACCTAATTATAGCTGAATACAGTTTGATTGTAAGTTGAAAAAGTTTGGGATGTTGATTTTCATTTCCCAATTAATTTGGCCTATGCCACCTTTACACAATGATAAGCGTACTTAATTTTGCCTAGATAATTGAATGTTGTATCGATTTAACTTTAGAAGAAAATTGGCATCCTACCAAACGTCTATGCATATGTGACAAAATCTGAGTTCCTGGATAAATAATTGGGATATCCCACAAATACCAGAAAAACATTTCCTTGATATGTTAAGCTTCCTAAACAATCTAAATAACTCCTGGTAGGCCTGTCATCTTTGGTACCAATTCCTTAACACAAGCCCACCCATGGCACAACCATATACTTCTCAGCGAAAACCACTAGATCGATAAAAAGAATAATATAGCAGCTTAGAATTTGCCCCCATCGAATATTTTTTAATGGTGTGATAATAGCTTTAAACACAACAAAACCTGAGTTCTGCATTTGAAGTAAGTAATCAATCCTTGCCAATTCTTTCACATTTCTTTCTTTCAATTAATGATGTTTTTATGGTTTTAATTCTTTAATAGAGATTACACATTAAAGAAAAACACAATTCTTTTTATTAATGTGGAAATTTTTTTCTAAATTTAAAATTTAAATCATATAAAAAAATTCCTTTGTTTTCTCTGAAAGGTCATTTTCCGTGGATTTGCCCATACACAGTCTATTGAAATGATCCAAGCGTTGCTAGATTTGTAAAAGGTAATTACAAAAGGTCTGTTTGTGTTACCGAGATGCTTTGTTATCTAAACTGGGAAATTCACGTTAGAACGTATGCTTATCATTGGACCTTTTTCTTACGTTCTGCAATGGAACAATCTTCTTAAAATGACTCAATTGTTAGGAATCCAATTTAAAAATGATGTTTTAAGTCACAACTCTATGATGTGGGAGTATCCTGCTGATAGGAATAACCCCCCTACCAAATGGCATCATGATATGCTGACTGAAGGGACTGAGTTGATTTGACGAGCAACGCAATAAGAAAGGTGGAAACTTAGACTCAGGCCAAATTGGAAATTTCGTTACTACATGTAACTTGGAAACTGGTACTCAAACCAAAATTCTAGATCGTCATTACAGTACAATAGTTTTCTTTTTTGTTGTTGTCTCTTTATTCTTGCTTTTTTTCCCGAACTTTGTTTTATCTCAAATTATCTACCACATATCAGTTAGTTAGACTTCACTTTACAACACTAATAGTATAGTTTGCACAATTTGAAACATACAAGAGAGAATGATCTACCAATGATGTACCAATTAGCATGAATTATTGTTAAGATCAAATGCATTGGGGGATGTTCAAGTATGACATCACACCTTTTTGTAAAGTTCCTCCCACACCAACAAGTACAACCCCCTCCCCCCACGATGTCATATTTCTTGTCATGCTTCAACATACGTCTCCTATATAGGGCCTATTCGTTGTATCCTGTTCTACATCCAAATAGGGTACACCTACAGTAGTCGATCTTTGTATATTTATACATGCATAAAGGCTAGTACATTGATTTATCTGGAATATTGATTTTCCTAGCCTAAAGCTAGAATAGAGCTCAGAAATGTCATCATATGTAAATGCTAATTCATTAAGCAGTATAAAAGTTGAGATGAAAATATTAGCATCTGTAGGCCTATTCAAAGGGTAATCATTTATTTTTTATCCATTTTATAAAACAGAGGCTATGGACAAAGCAGTACTGACAAAACAATGTGAATATTACAATGAAACACTTTGCAAGGAATCTGGAACGGGGTGCAATAGCACGCAAGATTGTGAGCTGGCGGAAGCTGATAAACGTAGCCACTGCTACGTTTTATGGCAAAATAATAGCAGTGGGTTTACCATCAAGATGAAAGGTACCATCATTTATTAAACCTGTAGTTTAGCCAAAGTTTCTTTTTATCTGTGTTAAAATGAAATATTTTTTTTTATTAAGGATGCTGGTTGAACCATGTTGCGTGTTATGATAAGCAGAAATGTATTGAGACAAGAGAAGATCCTAAAAAGCAACTTTATTTTTGCTGTTGTGAGGGAGACATGTGTAATCAAAACATGTACCATATCCCCTCACCAACAACACCAATGCCAACACGTACAACACGTACTAGAATTTTTATTATGCCTACAAAGTTTTTATAGCTCTAGAGCCTTTCATTAAGTCATGTTAATTAATACTACTACATGTGTGTGTATTTAGCTGGTTGGGTAACAACGCAACCACGTGGCGAAGCAGTAATTTACATATTGCTGTATACTGTGCTACCACTAATCGGCGGCAGCATAATCATCACGCTTATTTTCTGGGTGTATCGACAGCGTCGCATGGCCCATTTCAATGAAGTTCCCACGACTGAACCGAGTCCGTTGCCGCCACCGTCACCTTTGGTGGGTCTACGTCCAGTTCAGCTTATTGAAATAAAGGCCAGAGGACGATTCGGTGCAGTTTGGAAGGCTCAGATGCTAACGGAATCAGTTGCTGTGAAAATTTTACCTATACAGGTAAATTTCTGCTTGGTTTCGTTTGCCCACTTGTTCCTATGTAAACTTTAGTCTTTCAAAATGGATGTTCGCACATTAAATTTGTATTTTTTAAATGTTGGCTTTATATCTGATTTGCAGGAAAAGCAGTCTTGGCTTGTGGAACAAGAAATATTCTGTCTTCCACAAATGAAGCACGACAACTTACTTGCATTTATTGGGGCAGAGCGCAGAGGAGATAATCTTCAGGCAGAGTATTGGCTTATAACGTCTTTCCATGAAAAAGGGTCCTTATGTGACTATTTAAAGGTTTGTGTGAAAAAGTCTGGAAAGGGAATTATATTTTGTGTTGTATATTGTATTAAAACTTGTCTTCCATGATTACATCTATAGGCTAATCTTGTGACTTGGGCAGAATTGTGCCACATAGCAGAAAGTATCACTAAAGGGTTAACACACCTCCACGAAGAAATGCCACCAGTTAAAGGAGAAGAGGCCAAGCCTGCCGTAGCTCATCGAGATTTCAAAAGCAAAAATGTATTGCTTAAGAACGATCTTACGGCATGCATTGCTGATTTTGGTCTCGCACTTATTTTCCTGCCAGGCCACTCACCAGGGGACACTCATGGGCAGGTAAGAATATTAAATATTAACATTGGATATCCCATTTTGCGCTGCATAAGGCTACCACTGATCTGGAAGCTTAATAAAATCTGGCCTGTTTGATTTAGGTTTAAAAGCATGAACATTTTTATAATTTCTAGTTTTATGTAAGAGAAGTCAGGTAAAATTCATTAAAAGTAAGACTAGAATGAAAGAAACTTGTTATAGTAAATATTGGTCAAAAGGGCAATAATTTATTTATATTTGATCTGTTTTTAATTTGTCATGTAAATTTACCCTCTATTACCTATGACTGAACTACCATGCACAATATTGTATTGTAAATGGTAGTTAAACGAAATGGAGTGTCTGCATTTGAAAGGCAGAAGTTTAAAGAATATAGAATGATTTTGTGATTGCAGGTAGGGACGCGGCGATATATGGCTCCGGAAGTCCTGGAAGGTGCCATAAACTTTCAGCGTGATGCATTTTTGAGGATAGACATGTATGCTTGTGGACTAGTGCTGTGGGAGTTAATGGCACGATGTTCAGCACAGGAAGGTGCAAAAGTTTGCTTTTAGACTCGTGATATATTTATTCTTTTTATTGTGTGTAGTTACCTAAAATGTGTTGTTAAGGTCCTGTGGAGGAGTATATGTTGCCTTTTGAAGAAGAGGTGGGTCAGCACCCCACATTGGAAGACATGCAGGATTGTGTTGTTCATAAAAAGATTAGGCCTGCATTCAAAGATCTTTGGAGAAAAAATCCAGTGAGTAAATTATGTAGACTTACCTTTTATTTCTTTTGATGTGTATGTTCCCTTAACTAGCTCTCCTTCCACCCCCCACCCCCTGCTTCCTTCCCAGACAGAAAAATATATATAACGCAGAAAAAGGTATATAGAAAGGAAAATTTTTTTATATATTTGTACCTTATTTGAATAGGTGATGCAAAATTGAATAGCTTCAATGTATACATTTAAGTTGTCCTTTTTTACATTTTTAATTGCAATTTTAGTATTTTATAAATAAAACCCGTTTTTGATACTAGAACCTTTCTACGCTTTGTGACACCATCGAAGAGTGTTGGGATCATGATGCTGAGGCTCGTCTGTCAGCTAGTTGTGTGCAGGAGAGAATATCCCATTTAAGTAGGACATCTCTTCTCACAAGCTCCATTTGCCCCAGGTACACTACAAGCACAACTACCTCATCCAACAAAAACCTCACACCTACCATTATGCTACCGGTACTACCGAAGGAGTCCAGCATATAAGTGTGACGTCGAATCACTTCATTAGGTAGACGAGTGAAGGTTGAGTTTGTGTGCTCAGTCGTGCATGTGACTCATGCGTGTAAAAAATTGCAGGGATGGATTTGCTGCCCTATTTCGGACAGCAATGATTAAATTCCTAGACTGTTACTCTCAGGCGTTATTGCAGGCATAGTCATTGAATTGGGGGTTAGGGATGGATACGAAGCAGTAAGAGAATGAACTCTTTCGCAACGATGAAGTGAAAAGACCGTTCGAGTTTTGTGGAATGTGATGTGCGTTGTCGGCAGCGTTATATTCTCCACAAGTATAGTGCCTCAGAGGATGAAACCTTATGTGTTGGGATTTTTGGAAAATGTATTCACTGCTGCTGGATCGAGCAATTCTTGGTGCACGGCAATGAATTTCTTAAAAGAAGATCTCAGCTTGACCGCGATATTTCGCCTTATCACGAATTTGAAAGGTAAATTGGTTTGCCTGCATTATTACTTACCGTAAGTGTGTATGTCATGATAGTCGTATGATCAGATAACGGGGGAAAATTGGGTGAAAGTCAATGAAAAGGTCGGACTTTATTCCCTAGTTAAGTGTTCTACTGACACTTTGCCATTTCTTTGTTGAGTTCTAATCCTTAAAATTGAACAAAAAATAGTGCACGGCTTGTAGAACTTGCTCCGCTTCCCTCTCAATAAATGTAAGGTCGAAAGGCGGTGTGTGTTGTTGCACCAGCTCACCTTTTCTATTCAGGTGTCTATAGAAAAAATAATTGAACAATGTCAAGATTAGCGCTTCCAGGTTAAGACATTTTGATAAGATTTTAGTAAAGCTTTTAAAATGTAAACATTACTGGATGGAGTAAGGCTTCAGAGAGACCTGGCTTTGAAGTGGAAATTAAAAGCTTCAAAACTTTTTGGTCACATTGTTAATAATTGATTAATGGAAATGCAAAATCATTTACCAGATTTAAGAATTGTGGACTTTGATAAAGGCCTACCACTGACCACTTCCACTCATTGGCTATTTGTTGTTATTATAATTATATTATTATTATTGTTGTTATTGCCTCAGCCACTTTGTGGTTTTGTGTTGGATTCCCTGGCCACATCTCAAGGCCTGCCCACAATTACATTAGCACGGAATGGTTCCGACCCTTTGCATGTAATATAATGTGCCCATAGCATATGGGGCAATGCAAATGGATGTCTCGTAACAAAATTTTCTTTGTTGTGAAAATGTGGGAATGATAATCCATTAGGAATATAATAATTTTAAGAAATTTGAGTTTTTCATGCTTCAATACTGCCAATAGTCTTGTTTTTCCAAGGTACCGAGATTTAATGGCTTACACTAGGCCTAGTGGTTTTCTCCCAATCGATCAGTTAAACATTTAAATTTCCTTTATTGTATTTAAAAGTTCTTGGAAAAGATATCAATCTACTTTTATATCCCCCCGTACATGGGTATATAGTGAAAGCGATGTGATCGAAAAGTGATACAGTAAAATATATTTTTTGTCATTTAAAAGGCTAGCAAGTTGAATTACACATTTAAAAACTGTTTACAAGGAGTTGTTGTTAGTTAAATTTAGTAAGGAAAGCGAATCTCTAAGTTTGGGCATAACATTCTGACCATTGAGTTTTACCTTAGACAAAATCATTTAAGGAAGTGAATGTTGTTTTGCCATAAACATAAACAGTAATTTGAAAGCCGTTTAACCGATAGGCCTACTTTAAAAGATGCATTATTTCATGACGGAAAGTGATAAAGACAATGTTTTCATCTGTAAATAGTAACATCTACTCCTGTGCTAGTGGCAAGTTGCCAGTTACGTATTTCTAGGCAAGTTTCGTAGCTTTCAAGGTAGTCCAGTTTACAGCATTTAAATTTTTTTTTAATGAAAGAAATGGGGAACTAGTCTCATTACTGACAGTGTAATTCATTTGATGTGCAGATGTACTGTTATTTTGAATACTAGAGTCGTCTCGGAACATTGGATATTTACCAAAAATTCAGACATTTTAACTAACTGAGTAGGAATTCACTGATTAAAACCATTGTTATTATCATGTACTATATTTGGTTCCAATATTTGTTGGACCTGGGCCCGCCACCTAGCGCAAATTTTATTTTGATCGTTTGCAGTTGACTTCCACAGGGGATTCCACTAGCTCCCTGTGACATGGCAAGCTGTAGGTTATTATTCGTCTGCTACCAAAACTGAAAATTATAGGCAACATACTGGTTAGTTAGGATCTCAGTAGCAGAGGAATCCTAACATACAGTTTACCATTTCACAGAGAGCCAAGTAGGTGTAACCACACATGGAAGGACACTCCAAACGATGAAAATAACACTGGCCTTAGGTGGTGGGCCCAGGCCCAAAAATTATTGGGACAGAGTATAAATTCAGACGTAGTATGTTTAAAATTAGGCTCGTGTGGCTTGAAATTATGGTACCGGTACCACTCTAGTGAAATTGGGACGGATTTATCTTCATCATACATGCCAATGTGATGAAGGCAAATTATCAATAAAGAAATTGGACGGAATGAGCAATTTTACATTCAAACGGGTTTTAATAATGCTTTATATCCATCCATTAATGCTCTTCACATCTATGCTTTTTAAATGGGGCTTTTAAGGTACTGTTAAAAAGTGCCTGTCGTCATTATTTTGAATTTGCTATTCCCAGTTGTTTTCATTTTTTTTCTTATTTTGTACAAATGTAATTTTTTTTATCACGATCATTTTATTTCTATTCTCCCCCGGAAATGTTTTGAACTTTCATTTGATGAAAATTTTCGTCTTGGTAGAATTCTTTACTACTGTAGCTAAACTTTTCCTGTTTTTAAAGAATGATGTGCGCTGTCTCTGATGTGAAAAAAAGTTCAACTATCAGTCTATTATTAGAGACTTAGCGAAATTTTGCCCGAAATAAAGAAAGGAGGCTTGAAAATTTGATGTCATACCTGGTCTGATTTTCCATTTCACATTTTATATGAAATGTAAACTGAATCTCGGGCCAAATCTCTGATCTCTGTACTAACCTGATAGCTTTATAACGAATTGTATAGGTGGATAAAAAATCGGCTGCAACTTTTGGCACATACATGCTCAAACGTTGTGGGGCCTTCAACATGCTGCGCTTGCAGCAAAAAATTGTTGAATTTGGTACACCGTTTCGGTCAGGGCACATTCCATTTTGAAGGCACTCACAACTTTTGAGCATGCGTGTGCTAAAACTAAGATTGCTGTCAATTTTTGGTACCTACCTTGCACCATAGATGGTTGATGCAAACTTCTACCCAGTTTAGTATGGAGGCCAAATCTAGGCTCAATTCATTATTTCCAAAATTTAAATGTAATCAAACCAAAAATTTGGTTAAGATTTAGCCGGAAAAAGACGAACTCGAATTTTTCTCCCATTTTTAAATTTTTGAACATTTTCATTTCATATCATTTAGGGCGAAGTTTCGCTAACTCATTAAGTACTAGCAAATTTACGTTTTTGTGTCTTGATACGAGCAGTGACAAAATGTCAGAGATTCAGTATATTTTGTCATCTTAATGATAATGACATGCACCACAACCTTAGATCAGGGATCTTTTCTATTCTTTCTGATTGTTTGTCTTTTGTGCCAATTTAATTAAATTGTATAATTATAGTCACTCACAGAAAAACAGCACTCATTTTGACAAGATAGTAACGCTTGCTTTTCTTTTCTTTAAAAATTATTATTAATATAATTATGAATTTAAAATAATGATTAAAGCCCTTTTTTCTTAAGTCGTGGTTGCACAATTATATATGACTTAGGTTATGTAAAATTTGTTGACCATTTCATTTTATACTTATTGACCATGTTTTATTTTCTAGTGCTAAGCATGCAAAGTATTAACCGGTATGCATCCATTTAATGTCAGATATTTTTTGCTCCTTTCAATTTCTTTGCTTGATTTATGTGACAAAGAAACTGTAGAAATACCACCTGAATTGTTCCCCTTTATTCCCCAAATAATTGGCTACTACTAGTTAGTAATCAATGTAAAAATCCATTAATTTGAATTTTTTAAAAATTGGCAGCAACTATATGATTGAAAAGCAATTGTAATTTTACGGAGTTAAAAAACTATTTACCAACCTAGAAAAGGCTAAAGCAGAATTGGTAACTTTGCTAAAAAGAAAATCAATAATTAATGTTAAATTAAGAACATTGCAATTAATAATTATTATAACTTGATCATTTAAAAAAGCATTTGCTGTAAATAAATAGACCCAATGTTTGCTCTTATTTGAGATTCTGATTGGGTAGTGTTGCCTAATGACAATATTAATTAACTTTTATGTAATTGAAACTACAGTATTCCGAAACAATTTTATTTCCACATTATAATTATAAGTGAGGTTTGATTAATGCTAAAACACCCTTCTATAGCTAGTGATTGCATTTAGTTTGGTTTTATACCTAGGTATAGGCCTAATTAAATTCAAGCAGGCGTATATTAATTTATTACTACTACCAATCTTTTAATTCCCAAAAGGCAGGTGCAACATTTACTACATAGCAATTTTTGGTTTTCTTTGCAAGTTTGAACATGTAAGAAATTAGGAAGACAAAAAGTATTTTTGAAATTTTAAGTGAAAAAATACCCTTACATTGTCATGGAAATTAAAGGGGACGATTGCCACCCTCAAAAAACTTTACCAAATGGAGTAATATTGAGAAAAAAATACATCTCCATAATTTCACATTCATGTTTGGCCTAATTATTTAATTAAAAACTTAAATTTTAAATGCTCTGGCAGACGTTAAAGGTAATGCCTTACCTTCCCTGCATTTATCGCTCCCCTAATTGAGCGATAAAGTAGGTAAAAAGATCCCACCGTAGAAAGGGAACAGTGCATGCAGAGGAGGCAATTAGGCACTGCCTTATGACGTCAGGTGAAGGGTGAAGCAATTGCTGTTTTTTTAGCATTTACTTTTGAATTTTTAATTAAATAAGCTGAATAGGATTCGGAAATTTTGGGAAATGTTTTTTCTTTTCCTAATACCTTGTTTGGTGAACTTTTTTTGTTATCTTCCCCTTTAACTAAATAATGTTTAAAACAGCGCATTATTGTTAAGTTACTAAATTGTAATGCATTTATGAACTTTAGAAAAAAAAATAGTGAGGCTTACCAAATTTGAAAGTTTAAGAAGTTTAAACACTATCAGAATATTTTAATACGGTTTCACTTGGTGTATTTATACCGGTAACTAATTGTAAAAACAAAAAAAGACATTGAACTGAAGGATGCTTATTTTTAAAATGTTGCTTTATGGTGATTTACTGTTGTGGAAACTTTACAGTTAAAATTATAAGCATGTAGTTTTAGCAACGTGACAATTTACTATTCTTATTGGAGAGTATACATGTTTGTTCAAGATTGGAAAGTTTTGTCGTTTACATATGCCAGTACATTGCACCCAGTTTATTTATTTATAAAAATTGTAATCAAAATAAGATCTTACACACTGTTGTTTCTGCTTCTAAAACCACATTTTTAAATTCTTGGACAGTATGGTTTGTAAATCTTATAATATTACTGGTAATTTGTTATTTTTTTGCAGTTTTGTTTTAATTTCATGTTTTCATGCATGTGGGAATTGAGCATTCAAATCTGATGTTAGCATCTTGTTTAAATAGACAGATTAATCTGAAATATACAATTTGAATTGCAATTTTCTTTCAATATAAAGTAATTATGAGAGCCCATATATATCTCGATAATTTTTTTGCAGAATTCGGCAATGCTACAAAATTTAATGACAAAATTATTATTTATTTATTTATTTAAGCCTGGTACATTATGTGATTCAATTTGTGACATGTGGTTGTTAATTTCAAGGATTTTTGTAGCAGACTGGAAAAAATATTATGGCTAGAATAGGTGCGCAAGTAGTAGGCCACTTTTCAAAAATAATTTGATCATTTTCAAATTGACAATTGCATTTAATAGGATTCATTAGCAATTGTAGTAAGATGAAATTTGCTTCTCATTCTGCTGTGCTTTGCTGAGTGAACATGCAATTCATATTTAAAATCAATTCATGATTTTTATATTCATTTTATTAAAAGTATATATTACTGTGGTTTAATAAGTGGTTTTATTGTTTGCTGCGAAACGTTTCGATTATGTGGTTGCTTTTCTGTTTTGACCACTACATGCTTCATTATGATTAACTTTATTTACACAGGCCAAAATTGATTAAACAGTTATTTTTCATTAATTCCAATATGCACCAACACTTAGCATATAAATTCGAAGGATTTTTATATGCAAAGTTTCAATTGTTTATGGTATTTTGGCAAAGTGAACTTGAATGTGCTTGTTTCAACAACTGTGTTTAATCTACTGTTAATTTGTATTTTCTTTCTGAAATGTATATTTTTTAAGATAATGCTAATTCTGATTTCAGTACCAAATGGTTTGAATATATATATACACACATACAATTTTCATTTAAGACTACTGTATTAATAGGATTTGAAAAAAGGGCTTTATTCTAGAAATAACAAAAATTATGGTATGATCAAATTGGCAGAATGTATTGGTGATTAGGCCTATCTATCGAATTGTATAATGGCATGCATTGGCCTTCCTCGTTACCCCTGAGATGTGAAATTTTACAGGTATACCAATATAAATTCATATTTATGTTAAACATTTGTGCTTTTATGAAATTGTTTAGAAGACTGGAAGTATCATATGTAGACAAATATGGACAATTTTAAATAGTGGGCTACAGAAAAACAAGATGGAAAGAATTCAAATAACACAGTCAGATATAATATAATAATTTGTGTCTACGAAGATTGCGTGCCTTTTTCAACAATGACGTGGCATCACTTCCTAAGAAACACTTTCATTGTACAAAAGTTACATAAATATGGTTACTGGTTTTTAAAAGTAAAACCTGCGACATTTGTAAAATTGTAATATAAATGTTTATTTACCTAGGCTTATAATGGTAATTGAACTATTATAACTTGTACTATTTAACACGTAACATGTTTATTTGCATGGGCCTAATGTACTTTTCCAAATATGCCCAACTTTGTCTATTTTGCTGTCCATCATGTACATGTGATGTACTAAATCAGTTGTTACATTTAAAACCATTGCTCATTGCCGAAGAATAACATTGCTAATAACTGTTTTTGAGTCCACCTTGTTGGAGAATTCATATTTATAATAAGATGCAAATACCCAATTGATTCTTGCCAGAATCTTGGAAAAATGCCCAAGCTTGTATTTATAAAAAAAAAATGCAGAGAAAATTGTTACAATGACAAATATTTTGGCTAAATTTGTGAATTTTTAACATTTTCTTATTTTAATTCGGCATTGATCTCTGGTCGAAGTTATTCCCTCATTTATTAATTTGCCTATTTACCTCGTGTCGATTGTTGTTGTACATAAACCGCATCTCATTGATTCACAAGTGTTCTTTTATTCCTTTTTTAAACTATAACTAGCAAGTTATTTCTTTCGTTCATAAGTTGACATATACATATGTTTGCTCAATACCGTGACCTGTTAAAATTGTCCAGTCGGTGGTGCTCGCTTCAGTTTAATGTTAAATGTTTACGTTATCCATCTCAATTTGCTACCTATTGTTGTTAATGGATAGTTATATAGCTGTTGACACAGCACATTTAAAAGTGAATCTATATGAAAAAGGTGCACAATTTTTTTCTGAGCTGAGGAATTATTTCACATATAAATGGAATGAAACCGTACCAAAAAAATCTGATTCTTTTTCTTATATGACTTGTGACTTCTGCTTTCTTTATCACTGCCATGCTGTTCAACCCATTCATTTGCTTAATTTTATTTAAAAACTAGCAAAGTACGCGTAGTGGCTATTTAGAAATTAGTAAGAATGGACTATAGGTATACTAAAAACCGTTTTGAAATTTAAGCACCACCGAAATGATCAACCTCATTTGTCATATTTTTGTCCTTATGTATATTAAATGGATTCATGATTGGCCAACATAGTGGTACAAACACCATATTTACACTTAGAATCCTTTTAATTGGCAACTTTTTTTGTTCAAGGATAGTTTTAACATTATTGTGAAGAATAAAAAAAATAGTATTTCATAACGTTTCATTTAATGAAAATAGAAAACATTATATTTTGCAACATGTATTAATCATCACAATTTACTTTCATTACATGTACTAAGGTGGAATTCTGAAAGGTTATCTTGTTTCCAATTATTGTCCTGTCATCTGCCAAAATTCATGACTAGTGTGAATAGCAATTAAGCAGTTTACAAACCAGAAAAGCAGCACAAACAAAGGTAAGCATAGGCAATTTAATGAAAATACCTTTAAAATGTTAGTCTATACTTAGATTTTAAACATATATTTCTTCTCTTTTCATGTACAACGAATACTTTTGAGAATGAGACGATCAATGATTTTTTGGATGTTGTAGATGGCATCCAAAGGTTCAAACTAAATCAAATAGGACGTAAAGAGGGAAAACTGCAGTAGTTTCAAAAGTAAGGAACTTCTTAAATTTTATTGATTACAAAAGTAACAAAGTATGACAAATGGAAATCTGCAATGACATTGGCACCACGTAAAAGTTTCTTTAAGCAAATGTTAAGCTACAAGAGTAGTGGACCACTGCTTCACTTCTGTTGGTAATCCTGGATATTGTTGAATAGCTTCTAAAACCTGTGTGGGCTCTAATAGAAAATTCAACAGCCTGTACTTTTTTTGAACTTTTGAATTACTGCCATCTGCAACTTGTACGAATTCAAGTTCTATTAGATGCTCGAATGCTTTAATAATGACGTCTTTGTCAAATAACATGGAGGAGCGATGCTCAGCAAATTTCATATATTCTTTATAAGTCATTTCAAAATTGAACGGTTCTCCGTCGTAGACTTCTGTCAATCTTCTCATGGCTAATATCAAGCAAAGTTCCAACACTGAGACACTCAGCAGCATGGACATCTTGGAATCCCATGAAAAATGCTCATAGGCTGCAACAAAATCCTTTGATTCTAAATGAGGATGATTGTTGTCCAGTAAACAAACAGGATACACCTGCAAAAGTAAAACTGCTTTTGAAATTCAAATTGGAAAACTTTGCCAAAATCCTAATTCTGAGTTGTGAACTGTATCAGGCGATTTACCAGAAACGCCTTCAAATTGCCAATGTCTTTTGACAAAGAGAATACCTTCTTTAAGATGTCAAGAACCTCGGAACAAGCCAA
Organism: Proteroiulus fuscus; assembly: GCA_034700285.1. NCBI lineage: Eukaryota > Metazoa > Arthropoda > Diplopoda > Julida > Blaniulidae > Proteroiulus > Proteroiulus fuscus. The sequence goes on from JAQIXP010000406.1 coordinate 20,034, forward strand.
GAGTTCCTGGAACAAACAATTGAAATATAATTGCAAATTTCATTATAATGATTTCTATCATTACAAAAATCACCTTAATACTTTTATTCCATTTAGATAAATCGTTCTTTGTAACGGTTGGAAGTCCAGATAATGAAGGTTGAAAAATTAGCAGGTGTTCAACTATTTGCACGAATTGCTCGAAGTTAAAATTGGAAGACATGTGAATGCTGCGGTGAGAAAATCTGGACTTTACACGTTTTTCTAATAGCTCCATTACATCCTATCAAATTCAAATTTATTTGAATTATGGTAACTTTATATATAAATTCAGTTACTTTGAAAATAAGTAAAAATTATTTTTGGTTAGGAACACAAACCAGTCTCCGAGTCAAGCCAATGACTGCAATTGGTGTTTGTGCTGATTGGGCAACATCAAATAAGTTGTATAGCAAAGTTTGATTATGGTGAGTGCAAAATAAGTCAAATTCATCAAGAATAAAGAAAACTGTCTTTGTTTCATGATCTCCTAATAGATAGAAAGTAAAATTTTAGTTACTATTCTAAATTAAATTATTTTGAAAAATAAAATTAACAAATTTGTTTCACTTCCAGTTGTCCTCTATGCCACTTGGTTTGAGGGAGAGTTCAATGAATGCAATGGCATATCAAGATTTCGGGGTAGTAATTGGGGAATATTTTTTTTTTCTTGGGTACAGGGGGCGAAAAAAACTAACGGGGTAATTAACTTTCTATTCCCCCCCCCCCCCCCCCTCAATCCCCGATCTGCATCTGTTGGATGGGGAACAGCAATGGCATCTTGATATCTATCATGACCATAGGGTACTGAGTTGAATTGAATTGAACAAAGGTCCTGGCCCTTACCACTTTGTAGAGCTTCCAATAAAAAGGATAAATTTTCAGCAAAACTTCCCTGCATGATATTAAACAAAAATTTAATTCAGTTTACTCAAACTTCATAAAATTACATATCGAAAGCACACTACATACAAACACTTTATCCCCAACCAAATTTTCTAATTGCAACTGGCGAGTAATCTCCTTTATTGCAATACGATCATCAGTTTGCAGATATCCTAATAGATATACACAAATTTCCTCAAAATTTAAGGTTTGTTGAATTTTATGCTCAATTAACTATTATCAGAAAGTTTAGGAATTTTTCTATAGATAGGCTATGTACCATTAAGTTGCACTTGTAAAAAATTTTTCAGCACTTTTTTATCACTGATTATTTCTGTCAGCACATTCTGTAAAAGCTATAAAAAATGTAAAAAAAAAAAATTAATATAACTAAAGGCTTTAATACCAAAATAACAATAATTTTCAAATAAAATAGTTTTTATAAAGACGTACGAAAGTTTTACCACTGCCTGCACATCCCATTATGATAATCGAATTGCTTTCTCCTAAAGTCAAAGTTTTCTGAAGTATAGCTAATAAATCCCTATGAAAAAAAAAAGAAATATTGGACGAAGTCAAGGAAAAGCTCTGGTACGTTGTGGCTCTAGTTTGTGAGCAGTGCCAGATTATCAAATAGGCAGAGTAAGCCCCCGCCTATGGGCCCCGTACCTTTAGGGTCCCCCCCCCAGTGGCGTAACTACCATAGGTGCAGGTGATGCAACCGCGCAGGGGCCCTAATGGCCAGGGCTGCATGCAGGGGGGATTGGGGCATTAGGGGGCCCATATTCAATTTATGCACAAGGGCCCAAGCTGTCCTAGTTACGCCACTGACCCGCCCGCCCCCCCCCCCCCCCCCTTCCCCGAGATTTCGACTGCCTAGGGGCCTCCACAGCTAGGGTTTAATCCAGCACTGCTTGTGAGCTTTTGGTTCCATAGGCATACCCAGGGGGAATTTCGGGGGTTAAATTCCCCCCCCCCCAATTGGATCTAAAATTATATGGGAGGCTATGGAGTTCAGGGGGAACTGCCATCCCCCAGAACCCCTGCCTGAAACCCCCTTTGGTAAATACTAGTTTAGCTAGTGTAAATAACAATTAGTGTATGCATTAGTGTATGCATAGCATATGGTGTATGCATGGTGACAAATGGAGTAAATCCTAGCTTTGCCAGGGAACGGAGCCTATTGCTGTGCTGTCCTGAAGAGATTTTTTCCCAAAATAGCAGGGCTCCAATCACGTGCAAAATTTCATCTGATTTGTTGGAATCAGCACTACACTGCATGAGTATCTATTGAAACACAATTTCCTTCATGACAATCATTTGAGCCTTGTGCACCTCCCGGGCAATAATTAAATAAGAAGTGAAGCGGAGCCCCATACTCTCAGTAGAAAAGCATCGAAACGGTTGTTGCTGGGAGTTGCTACATTGAACAAGTTGCCGGCACGGGAATAAAGTTTGTTAACCCACCTTTTCTGAGATTCGCATCCAAATAAAGGTAGAGAAACTTTAAAATTTGAAATTCGTTTCCGCAAGTTAGTTTGAATGCCTTCAGTAGAAGATGAAAGTTTATTTGGGCTGCGTTGCTTATTCTGTTGTTTTGCCATTTTTATAATGCATGTATGGGACTCCAACAAAATAGCATTCACATTTACTGAGCAGCGTCGAGTGGTGCATCAAGTTTGAAAATCATCTCAGAGAAGTGGTCACGGTGTAGAAGAGAGAAAGTGTTTATGAAATGCCTGAAGTATTACTCGCGGAATCAATAGCAGTTGAACTAGGAGGTGACTAAATTTATAATATTGGTACTAAATCTTGCATGAATCCTCACGTGCGCTGATCTTTAGGCTGATCTTCATTTTTTTTTTGCTCAAAAATGGGCCAGTGCACTTGCATATCCTTGCAAACATGCTTTTAAGCCCCGTTTTGGAACAGAAATTTGAAACAGAAGTTGGTCTTTGTACCGGTGCCAACCTACAGGGGCAGTTGCGATATAACAGGAGGAATGATTATATGATTTGGCGCGAGCCCAGCGGGCCCGCAGAGCGGAGCGCGAAGACACCGCCCGCCTACTCTCCTTGGGTTCCAGGAACAACTCCCGGTACAGACCCCTAGGTTGGCAGCGGTAAATACACTGGCTCACCTATTCCGGAATGGTGCCGAAAAGGGTGATCCAAGAGTTACCAGTGATCCGAAGTTTATTTGGAGGTTATGGATGCATGCTCATAACTCACAACACAAAAGTACCTTTGTTTTCTTGTAAAAACACGAATGTACTTTCGTTTTATTGGGAAAAAATAGAATGGAGCGTACAAATTAAAGAGCTTGCTATTTCTCGTGCAAAAGTAAAAAACGAACAAAAGTTTCTATCTGGGTTGTATTCTAGTTTGTAGATAAATTCTGCAATAACGCTGGTAGACCCATTTGACTAGTTTACCTTGTTATTGGCAATGCTCTGAAGCCATGTACACAGCCCCGTGCGAGGCTAAATCCAGTGACCACGGAGCCCAATAAATTTAGGTGGGTCTGCGTGGTCGCTAGTGCTACCTGGCGTTTTAGCTACAAGTAGAACTGTAAAAGTGTTCTCCCATGTTATGAAATGCTCAAGCATGCACTCACCTGTCGTCCGCCATTAATTCTGTCGATTATGCCTGAAACCTTTTTCCATTTGATTTGACACTGCGCTCACGTCATCCCATCGTAAGTAACACAGAACCCACAGTAATTTTAATGTTATCATAGGGGAACTATAACTAGAATACACCACTTGACGTCACTTTTACCCTCTTTCATGACGAGTGTGCATGAAAAAGGGTGGAAGTGATGTCAAGGTTAAAACTTTCGTTCGTCTTTGGCTTTTGCACGAAAAATCGCAAAGCCCCTAATATGATATAAAGCCTGCAAAGCCTACTTATTTGGCACCATTTGGCACTACAAAACGGCACTGAATGCATGACTTAACGTGGATGTAATAAAATATTTGATGTGAAAGTGAGCCCCACAGACCAACTGGATCGAGGGCTTTGCTTCCCTGACCTACCAACCGAATCGTAGGCTTTGCCCCTGGACCCTCACTGGGAGTGCTACGCCCGTCGAGATTCCCTGAAGTTCTAACTCACCTAAGTTAAAGTTAACACATTTGTTGTACTCCAGTAGGATGGTTGGTGGTCAGGAGGGGAAGCTTTGTTTATCCCCCCCCCATCCCCCCTGACAGCAAAAGAAATGCTACCTATAAGCTTCTGCAACCTCCAAATAAACTTTGTGTCACCTTTTACTTTTTTCTTCATCGTCCCTGGAGGTTGGCAGGGGTACAAAGACTGGTATGTCAAATGCAAATTCACATCATCTGATTGTGACGTCACAAGAAACCCGAACAACCATTATGCAAGTCCTTAACGTATACTCACGGCTAATTACGGCTATAGATTTCTTATTGTAATTGTTATATAATTCACAGGCAGTGAACCTTGGCCTGATGACGTTAAGCTATATCAACCTTATGAAGGTAGGTCTACTGGTTCCAGTTTTTCTCCCAAGCTACTAGTACCATAGTACTGGTATTCCTAATTATTGTTTCCTAGCGGCCAAGTATAGTGGCCGGATGCCAAATTCTATTTCACTTTTTTCACTTTCAAATTGCTTTACAAGCCATTTTTATTGGAGCAAATTATCAGAAGTATTTAGAAAAATAAAATATATATTTCCCAGGACCGAAGTACATTTTTTACTCTAAATTAGACGGTTTTATCCATTAAATAAAAAAAGTTTTAAACAAATTGGCGTCCGGCCCCTATGCTAGAACGGTTTCTTCCTAAAAAACGATTTTGAGAATGGTTTGTTTCCTTTAATGCAGGTATGCTATAAGCCATAAATGCGCCGTATATGTTTGCATATTGAATTTCTAATTTGTTTTGTTTTCAAATTTATATTTGTATTCAGTGGAACAGATTCTGTTGCCCAGTAATGCCAGCAGCTTAGCAGTGCAAGCTTTTTTGAGGATGTGTGGATTGAATTTTGAAATTGAAATGAGAAAGAATGCAGAACACATGTCTCCATCTGGTACTTGTTTAGGTCCTACTTATAGTAAACAGATATGTTGGAAATGGATTATAAATTATTTAACATTAATATTTTAAGGAAATATTCCATTTGTAAGATGTGGCGCATTTGTTATCTCTGAATTCGACCCAATAGTTTCGCTTGTTAGCAACAAAGTATGATTATTATTTTCCTACTTGAGTACTTTAGGATATTTTGCACTAAAGACCTGATGTGTTTATATGTAGGGCATTCACCTTAGTAATCATCTTGATATCCCACAACAAGGAGATATGCGAGCATATATGTCATTAGTCAGCAATGTACTGATTAATGCTGAAGTAAGAAGCCTATTTTAAAATGCTTTGGTCTGAGGAAATTTGTTTTCCAAAATTGGATTCAGTAGACGTGCATATTCCAAATTCATATTACAAATGTGCTAATTGGAATGTGCATTGAGCCCTATTCCGGAAGAAAAAAAATTCTTCAGGACATTGCTGTTTGCATAAAATTATTTTAAAAAAAATTTCTAGCATAATTTTTTAATAAATCAAATATTTTTTTTTTATCTTTAAGTTGTATATTTCATGGTGTGATGGGATAACTATGGAAGAGGTAACTCATCTTATTTTAAAAGTTTTTACGTATAAGATTTTTATTTTTTTAAAAGACAAGCGAAAGGTGTGATTTTTTTTAAATGTGAATTCTCCTAACAAGGTTTTTGTTCCAAAAATGGGACACACCCAATGCAATTGAGTGTCACATACGTTATTTTCCATTTTGGAACAAAAATTTCATTAAGAAAATCCACCTTTAATTGGGAAACGTTTTCCAGGTTCAAAATAGTTTAATTAAAATCAGGAAAAGCACCTTAAAGAAATTCTTTTAAAATACATATTGGCCATTGTTTTCAAAAAAAATGAATTGCACAGAAAAAGTCATTTTTAATTATTAGTGTAATTTACTAATCTATTTTATTCATGAATTCTACAAAAATTGACATTCAGCACCTGTGCATGCCATATTTTAAGAATAAATTTCAGAATTTTTAATAATTGTAGATGTTAATTTATTTTATTTTTTAAAAAATAAGGTAACCAGACCCAGATATAGTTCAGTGTATCCATTTCCATTGAATCATATTATGGTCTGGAGAAAGCAGGCTCAAATCAAAAAGAAGCTAGCTGCTATAGGGTGGAAACAAAAATCTTTTGAAGAAGTAAGAAACTTGCTAAAAATATTTCAAATGTTTTGTGAATTATTTCCCCAAAGTTAGTCTTCCCCTCTTCATTTAAAATTGTTAATATCATGTTTAAACTGGATCATTTTCTAAGGTGTATGCCGAAGTAGGCGATTGCTGCAGTGCTCTCTCCGAAAGATTAGACACAAATGCTTATTTTTTTAATAATAAGTGAGTTAGTCATTAATGTGACAATTTCGAGATATACAAAATAGTGAGCTTTAATTCTGTTGCTTATTTATTGCAGGCCAACTGAATTAGATGCTCTGGTTTTTGGTCATTTGTTTACAATTCTTACAACTCCATTACCAGATAATCGTCTGGCCACAATCATTCGTTCGTACACAAACTTAGTTGAGTTATGTCAACGCATTGAGAAGGATTATTTTGAGCGGAAACTAGATTGAGTTATATTTTAGTACCTTTGTAGTTGCAAATGCATTAGTGTAATTACAGTGTAAATTTAATGTATTTAGTAAAAGAAGAAATAAATAGGAGAAGATAGTCAATTTTACAAGTTGAGTGTGAAATTAATTGTAATTTGATAAAGAATTAAATTTTAAATTCTTTGTCGTAATAAGAGTTTTTAACTTCTTAAAAACTAAGTCAACGCCCAAGTAGCACACATTAGTTTAATAAACGTTGATTTTTGGTTTATTGGTTGAACATATGTTTAAGTATAATTTTA
>JAQIXP010000407.1:0-26885 GCA_034700285.1 Proteroiulus fuscus
TTAATATGTACCGTTAGTTAACATGGAGATTCCCATAGGAGCATGCATTTTTTAAAAGTGTGGACAGCCCCCTTAAGTTCAAACTAGCTAGCTATGCATTACAGGATGGTACATATAATTATGGCCACTGAAATTATTGATTTAATTTGTAGCGCAAGTTATTATATATACCAGCTAAAACAGATTTGTTTACTGATGTCAGTGCTGCGTGGGTTGTAAAGCATACATGATGCAGAATGTGATAAACTTGGAAAAATTAAGAGAAGTTAATTAAATATGCATTTCTGAATAAAAATTGCGAAAAGGGAATGCATTTTTAAAACCAATTTTGCTTTTGTTGAAATTAAATACCACTCAAGAAATTAAACCCTGGATAGACAAGACATTGGAGATAATTTTAGATGGATGACTAACAGGTGACTTAACTAGGTTCAACACAGGCATATACAATAACAGATGTTATGAAAAAAAAACAGGGTCAAGGGAGACCACCACACCATACCTATCGACCTGTTACCCTTGCTGGCATAATTATTCTAAAATCCTATTCAAGAGATGTTTAGAAATATTACGAAAAACTGTGTAAATGTGGGGGAAGTTGGATGACAAACAGTATTTCATTTTTTTTTCTTCCACAATGGCAGAAAAATCTATACTTAGGTACACTCGAAGGTCATGAAAAAAATACTCGTACATGTTTATAAATACAAATTAATTTTGTTGCGTTTATGTGAGTCATTTCACAGTTACATAGCCTCCACCTAATTTTTTTTCTGCGTGGCACACATCTGTTATAATTGTTTTTTTAAATGAAACCAAAATTGGTTAAAAATGGGTGGCATCCACTTTGCGTTATGGCAGCCTTAATAACATTAAGTATTACCTTAATTAAACTATTTATGTTAGAATTAGATTTTTGCATGCAACTGCGGCTAGCAAGAGCCTACATGGGAAAAACAAATAACCAAAGGTAGTCCCTATAATAGGTTAAACCCGAGGATGATAAAATTTGAACTGATAAAAATACACTAAATTATCTTATCAGTTACGTTAATAAAAAAAATGTTTATTTGTAATATAATTCATCTTCAGTTTCAATTACATTTCCTGATAGTTACATGAAGTTTGGACGTAAATTCTTACGTCAATGCATATCTGAACTGAATTCTGAAATCACAAGTCATTTGATAATGTGTCAAGCGGTTACGTATTAAATTTACTCATGTATTTAGCTTAATGAGGTATCCAAATTAATAGTATTTACAGAAATTATCAAGCAATTATAGAATTTTCCAAATTAAGGTCACGAATTTTTACAGAAAAATTTGCATTAGCGTTCTACAGAAAACTAAGCTTTGAGAGTTCTGCAGAAGCACATCATACAGAAAGTGTAAAGTAGTTTACATGTCTTAAATCCTAAATGTGGTCGCAAAGTGCTATCATTTAAAGACTCCTGACTGCCTGGTATATCTGCAATACATTGGCTTCCCTATGACGTCAGCTATGACGCTCTATCGAAAGAAATTCCGAAAAGCACACCTGGGTCCACACTATCTAACACAACATTGTTATAATTTGTTTTTAAGTTTGATGGACATCTTCTTATGTAACTTGATATATAACTTGTTATTTGATGTAACAAATTGAATAACATCTCAGTATGGATGTTTTATAACAAGTCTACAGCCATATTGTACAACAAAGTTTTACAACTTCCTTTGATCGTTACAGAACTGATAGAAAACATAACTAGCTATATAACAATAAAAATGTTAAATAACATGTTATGTAGGCCTAACATTTCTTATTTCTTTCAGTAACAGACTTTGTATAACTTTGCTATATAACATGTTTGCTATATAGTGTGGACCTAACTTAAGCATTCTTGGGTGGATTACTGAAGTTCAAATTAGCAATATAATTTATTGAAGCCAGTATTAATCTTATAGAAATAAGCAGGTTAATAAGAGGTTAATACTGGCTAATTCGGACTTCAGCAATCCGTCCCTTGCATTTTTATTTTATTTGAGCTTTGTTATCAAAGTGATTTCAAACTGAGCTGAGTTATCTATTAATTTGCTTTTATGCATGGATGATTCTTTAGGCATGTTTTTTGTTTCATTAAAAATAGCCACACGAGAATTCATTTTTGTCCTTGATATTAACGCCAATCAATAGGCTTGCCTATGACTTTGTCCCATAATGCTAGGCCTTAGCTATTTATTTTGCCTACCAATCACTAAACACATAAATGTGTTTGTTTAAATATATTAAATGTTTTGGTTGCCAGGATATGATAAACTATAAACAACCAGCAATTTGATTTAATTTAATAATAGATTATTTTCTGTTAATGTGATGCAATAAAATGCTATATATAGCTATTAGAATATATCCTGAATAATGTGAACAAAATGATGACAATGAATGATATACTTTTTATTTATAGTGCAGACGGTAGATTTTACCAATTAAAATAATTAGCTGAGATTTTCTTCAGCAGTACATGTACTGTTTTTGTGATGTGGTCTTTTTATTCATTTCCTTGAATGTGGCAATCATATCAAACAAATTTTCATAAGCATTTAAAATCATTATTTGATAATGTAAATGCAGTGCTAAATGATCTTAAACTTTTTATCACTGATTTTTGGGAAGCACCTTTTTTACTTATTTTCTTCAGAAGTCACGAAGTCAATCCCAGTAAATTCTTACTTAATAAACGTGTTCAACGCATAATTCATTAGACTATTAAATTAATCATTCTTTATTAAGAATTAACTAAAAAAAATTTAATTTTCTAATTAAAACTTAGGTCCAATAAAATATGAAATACTAGTGGTAGGCTATATGACAAGAGACGTTTTTCATATTCTTTCCCTTTACAATTTTTTTTACACATTCTTTCACACCCTAAGTGTCTAATTTCTCACAATTTTATCCTTGATTAGCTCATAAGATTATTTATTATATTAAATGCTATTTTTAGCATCACTAATACATAACACTTAGCAACTAGCTCGAATCTTTTTCGGCTTCATCTACTTATTTCTTAGCATTACCAAGATTATGCTGCTTCTATAGCTTTTATTAGATTTTACTTCTGAGCAGTTTTTAGCAAGAGCTATTCGGGTTGCTCTTTGTTTAGAGAATTTTGCTAAATCTTTTAAAAAATTTCACACCGTTTTATTGATTAATTAAAATTTGCACATCCCTGTACTAGTTAATGCGTTTGTCATATGATTATTTCGTCCTGAAACTTTTTAGGCCAGTTGCTAAAACTCTTTCTCTGATGTTAAAACATGTAGGAAAAGAGAATATGCTTGCTGAATTATCCCGGTGTTGTCTTGTCTAGATAGACCTACACAACGTTTCTAAGATATAGGCTATATTGGAACAATTTTGCTCAATAAACTAAAACACAACATTCGAAAATAAGCTTATCTGCCTCATTCCACATTAGTTTTGACATAAGCATTGTTGATGTACATTGTGTACAATCGTGTGTGGGCTAAATAAGTGTCCTCGCTGCTTCCATACATGCACCTTTAATAATGTTGGTTAGTATACCCTGGGAGCCAGTGACACATGAAAGCAAATGCAATTTGAGTGCCCTTGGCTCGTGATCTGTTATCTCGTCTATTTGTACGTCCCCCGAGATCCACCAATAAGGTACTCATTCCCCCAACAGAATAATCTCATAAACTAGGTCTACATTATACTCAGTGCAGCTAAAAATAGAGCCACTATTAGAGAGAATGAAATAAATTATTACATCAACTTTGACCATAATTACACTTAAGTAATACACATAAATTATACAGCAAGGGAAGCATTATTAAACGCAATTGTTTACCCACTTGTGACATTTTAAAAGGAATGCACTCGTAGACATGCACAGTACAATCGATGTTTTTCGCATTTTGCCAAACCGAAATCGCTTAATTAGAGGACGCAAATTAGTTAGACTAATCATTAATTAGCTGAGGCAATTCTGCATACTAAGTTGACAGACGTCAGGTGCTCATCCAATTCACTGCCGAGGGAATATAGGGTTACACACACACTCTTGTAACTTAATAAAAATTGATCTGAATACTCGTTTTCCAAGAAAGGAATTAAAATGATTAACGTCAATTGTCTTCAGTAGCATTAATGTTAAATAAACTTGAATTTATTATAAAAAAATTAACAGACTAATGCATCACATGCATATCCAGTAGCGGATCCAGACTTTGGTTTTGGGGGAGAACTGGGGTCATGGTGGGTCAGTCCCGGATAGGTTATAGGGTATCGGTGCAATCAGTAAGTTTACATTATGTGCTATTGTTTTGGGTGGGGGTAGGGTCGTGACCCCCCACCTGGATCCGCCACTGATATCAGCTGATGGCTAGAAAATGCTTAATCTGCCCATTATAATGTATTTAAGGCATAACGTTAAACTTTACATTGCATGCAGGTATTTGTAACAACAGAGTGATCCACATTTTAAGTTGGGCCCAACACCATTTGCAACAGTATTTCACTAACAATCTTGAGTAATTAATGAAAAATTAAAGTACTCTCAAAATATCCCAAAAATAGGTAACCACTTTGAGTTATTGCTAAAAAGTTTGAAGCCTCTCTTCTCAACACAGAAAGTAGTTTACAGGCGGCCCCTTCAATGTGCCTATTTGTGGGATATTCTGACAATTCCAATTTCTTGGCATTTTCAGCATTTGGAAATGAAAACTTGCCATTTTGTCAGTTTTTTTTGCATTATTTTACATTTTCTGTCTATATAGTGCTGCGTCGACAATGGTAAAGTGCCCCTTTTCTTACAATCAGCATTTAGGGTTGTTTCGTTTTGTTTCAGAAGCTTTGGGAACGACAACAAAAGTTGGATGAAGATGCTCGTATCGAAAAAGAAAGGAGAGAAAAGGAGATACTGGAAGCGCTGAAGAAAAAGGGCAAGCACGAACAAAGTAAGAAATTCATACAAATTCAGGATATAATCTTATATTATATAATTGAACCATCTTCCTATAAACCGGCTAATTAAATTAGAACAAATGTTAGAGGCACAAATGGAAACATCCTCATTGCTAGTTTTGTAATGAGGAAAACATTTAGCTCTTCTTGCCTGTTAGGCAGAAGTTGAAATGTAAGAAATTAAGCCAAGCAATGAATGTATTTGGCTGATAATATTTTATTTGAGGGGTGCAGCATATCCGATAAAGTGTTGACTGAAAGTTATTCCTGGCCTATCTGATCACGTGATTTCCTCAGTCTAATTTAAGCCCTGGCGTGTTTACCAGTTCCAAAAGTGTAAGATCCCATTGATAATTGATAACTCGCATGTCACTTCTACTTCTTACTCTATATCCGTGAAGGAAATGAAAATTGCAAGTTCAGAAGTTTCTTTTTAAAAATAAAAACCAAACACAAACTGGAACCAACCAGGTAGCTGCGAGATCACCCTTTGACTTTCCAAAGTCTCTGAATGAAATTATGAACGGCTGAGCCAAATGTGATCTGGTGACATATTTCAGGAATGTAAGACTTTATAGGGACTGAAAAAGAGGCCCAGACCATGCATGCAAATAGCAGTCAACTTGACAGTGAACTTGTTTTTGGCCCTGGTGAAGGACAACTCTTAAAATGGTTGAAAGTGCGGGGGTTGAGCAGAGATTTTTTTTAATAAACACTTCCATTCCGGGATTTTTCATTGACACTGTCAAGGCTGCTATGGTGTGGCAGTTATCTTACCTAGCGTCAATGGTAACCGAGGCGTATACCATATCAGGAGAAAATCAAGTTCATGGTTGAATTTCATGCGCAGTTCACCTGTTTGGCTTATAAGATACAAACCAACGTTGTTTTTTAATTATATACAAAAATTATTCCATTACATCCAAAACGTTTACTAATGCGTTACTTCATTGGTAGCACTGCATATATGTCAGTAATACATGTAGTTAAATAAAACTAGCCTCCAGCAGCTCATTTTAATAGATAATTAACCAGATTTACCAGTTTAGAAGTCAGTTTACATTAGTAACAACCCTTACTTCAATTTGTTCAGAATCACTAATTATATTTGAAAAATCGATAATACTAAATAAAAACTTGAAAAAAAATGTCATTAATGACTTTAATAGCCTGACGTTGAGCGAGTTTTTAACCAACTAAAAATGAAAAAGGCAGGAATCGAGTAAAAGTACATTCCAATCTGATTTTAAATTTACATTCTGGTAAGATAATTATAACAAAATGATAAAGATGAAGATTATCAAATAAATTTAAATGCAAAAAAATATGCTTTACAGCAGTGAAATACAAAGTTTATCAGCTAACTCGTTATGGTTCCCAGCATTAAAGTGACCCGTGACCACTATTGGAACCACTTAAAGTGGTACGGTCTGCTTTAAATTTGGCCACTAAATAGGAATATTTTTTCGTTTCAGGTGCAGTAGCCTCTTCAGAAGTCAAACAAAAATTACAAGAAGTAATCTTATACAAGCAGCAGAAGCGAGAAGCTGCAGCAAACAGTGCCAATTCTCCTCCAAACCTCCAGAATTGGTAAATTTTAAAATATTTTCCTCTTGGTCACACTACATTGTCACAACTTTGCAAAGCTAGTTTAGCTTAAGACACGTTTTCAAATTAATCAGATTACAGTTTAAAAGCACTTTCAAAACTACCGAAATTCTGAATAACTCATTTAAGCCAATCTTTTATAAATGGAAATTTGCCACAAGAATTTTTCCTATTAGTTAAAACTGTCTAAAAGTTCTGCAAGCAATGAAACTCTTAACAATTTATTAAAATACTAATCTAGAATGTGCGCTTCTAAAAAAGTAATAGAGTAACCAATTTTGTTGACTTTAGGCATCAGTTACTTGGACACTATGGAAATGACGACTTCCCACTCCGGAAAACAGGTCAGACTTACATTATTTTGTATTTCGTATAAATCAACTTCCAGAAGTAGTAAAAAAAATTAAAGAGTTAATGCCATTGTTCACAACTATGATAAGAACTCCGATAAGAGTGTTTCTCTAGAATGTTAACTACTTTCAATGACACATACTACAACATTCAGGAAGGAAAAAATTCGCTGAGAGTAAAGGGTTTCGCTGACAAGTTCTCTCAAATCTACTATTTAAACCCAAACTGCATCTGTGGCCACGTACATGCAACTGCGTGACAAGATGAATCAGTAGCCTAAAAATAGGCTATTAAATTGATCAACAAATTATCATGTCATCTTCCACATTTAGATGCACGCATGTAAAAAAACCAAAAAAAAAACCCCAGTGTGAATATATTAGTCAACACATTGCAATTTGGCAATGGATGGCAGAAAGCAAAACTGCCAAAAATAGATTCCCACAACCCGATAGTAACATTCTGGCGGATGTTATTTGGCAAATTTTACAAGACTTATTTATATACTTAGTACTTGCACTTACAAGTATCTTCACACTTTTTTTTCTAAAATATTTCGTTTTTTGCTGAGTATTTCAATATTTGGGATAAAAATAATGCAGCATGATTAATATGAGTACTACCCTAAAATTTTAAATGTACATGCCGGATGTTTTATCTCATGCATCTTCCTTGCCACGTTTGATTAAGTGTGCACTTTAATCAATGATAATAAAATGTATCTTCTGTTTAGATACTAATATTTATTTAAAAAACAAGATTTTTGAAGCATTTTTTCAAAGATGAAAATTTTGTGTTTTTAATTAACAAATATTAACAAATGAATCGTATAGATGCTTGCTGATGGGAAAAAAAAATTTCTTCATAAAGAGACAAGTCTTCTCAATTTGGCATAAATCCCAGCATTCTGAAATTGCTGCAAATATCGGTAATTCATTAATCATAATTTTTTAAAAAAATCATGAAACTATCAACCATTAGAAGGTGGTCATCTACCTTCAAAGTGAAAAAAAATTGACTGCAGTTATCTTTGTGCCAGATTGGAATTCTTTTCTATAGTAAAATTGAAAGGAAATTGTAGCCGGACTTTTGGATTTCAGGAGAATTTAAATAAAAAAAATTATGCCCACAATTTTATAATGCACTAGAAAATTGCAATCTGGATTACATAAAGTGCAGAAATATTTTCACTGGGCTTCCAGTATAATATAAATATTCTTAAAGGCTATATTCATAATTCTTTTCTTCTGTTCAGCAAGCATAATAAAGTCCTTTTTACAAAAAAAATAAAATAAAATATTAATCATAATAGCCTATGTTTGTCCAATGAACGATGAATTATTTCTTAGCATATACGGACCAGCATCCGTTAATATTAAATTACTTTTTTTTTGTAAAAGTGAGACTTTATTCCAGCAAGTGTGTTGATTTGAATTGACCAATGTGCCAATGTAATCCCAATGAGCATGTATTTTCTTAGTCAGTGCATTGGATTGAGAAGTAAGTAGTGATGCTGATGATTTAGTCTTGCTTGCATTTTCATTAATTCTAGCCTCTGAACCCAACCTAAAAGTGCGTTCTATCATCAAGCAAAACTTGGTTGAGAGGCGGAGCAGTCCGTTACTCAGACGGAAAGATAAGGTGCACGGTTTGGTCAAGAGGAGGCCGCCCTTGACAAGTAGGCACCTTACCTGCATTGCCAACTATCTTCTTTCAATCTTTTGTAATATTTTTCTTCAAATCCTTCGTTCTTTCTCAAAACTTTCATTTTTCTTCCGTTATACTCTTGTTTATAATTTCAAAAATGAATTTTACGAACGAAAAGGTTAAGAATCCAATTTCATGGTGGTCCATTATAGAAAAAAGATCAAATTGTCTGTTTATAGTGCCAAATCTGAATAAGATTTTAGCTCGATCAACCCACAATACTAACCCAGGTTGCTTTAACAGCATGAAGTAATTAACTGTCACCATTTATAAAACTAAACCAAGATATGGAAAAAGTGATTACAAAGGAACAATGAGAATATCTGAGAATACTAGGAAAGTCTGGGAATAGCTTCAGAGAAATTCATGATTGAAGAATTTAAATTTTGTTTAGGAAAGTCAGGGGATTTTAATGAAGCCATTTATATAATTATTTGAGATTGTAAAATTTTAACCTATTGCATTTAATTTTTCTATAAATATTCGTATTTCAAATAATTTTCGAAAAATG
Organism: Proteroiulus fuscus; assembly: GCA_034700285.1. NCBI lineage: Eukaryota > Metazoa > Arthropoda > Diplopoda > Julida > Blaniulidae > Proteroiulus > Proteroiulus fuscus. The sequence goes on from JAQIXP010000407.1 coordinate 9,149, forward strand.
TTGATGTTAAATCTGCAAAATAAATGGTATTGCCATTTATAATGCTTGGAGAACTTTATATTTTGGTCAGTGGAAGTCCGGGAAAGCTGCTTTTTGTAAGGGGAAGTCAGGAAAGTCCATGGACAGAATTCAGTATGAACCTTATTTTAGACCAGTGTTAGTAAATGTCAACTATTGTCAGCAATGTAATGATATTGTCTACTATGCAATTAGATATTATTTAAAGCTTAAAATTCAGTTGTTAAAAGGACATTTATTTTGAAAATTTCCCTAAAATTTATCCGAAATCCTAAAATCCCTCCAAACTTCACTTGGCAACTAGGCCCTATTTTTGTTAAAATTGGAAACTAAACTTGTTGATATTCAGATCCTCTTTGGTCACTTGAATTTTGTTTGTTAAAATTAACATTGGTTTGGCATGCTTGAATGTATAGATGACTTTTGTTTTCAGTTTAAGTAACCTCAAAACCCTTTCCACACAATTTCTTTTTAAATTATTTTATTAAATTCACGTTAAAATAGGCTTTTTATGATTCACGTATCTACCTTTTTCAATGATTTCGCTAACTCAACTACTTTGTACCACATTTGTACAGTTGAGACTGGTAATAGCACACCAGAGTCTAGCCCCAACTCACCACCAAATGGACTCACCCTACATTCACGTTCCAGTAGTGGAAGTACTCCCATTCAAGAGGTGAGTTTTATTACAAGTTATATTAACTTGCACTATCAAGAAGATATTATCACATAAATTTCAAAAGCTCTTTGAATTGCAGGAAATTAGTGGATCTCCGTACGGCACCCTCGGCCAAGGAAGTATAGGCGACCTCACTTTGTATTCATCCCCGTCATTACCAAACATTTCTATGGGAAGGCCACATGTACCCAACAGTAGTGGCGTAAGTAAAAAAAATAATTTAACTTTTTCCAAATCTTAAAAAATACAACTTGGTCTTTAATACAAATCTCTGCAGTATGAAAGTAAAATAAATGTCAGAACATGATGTTTAAAATCTTGTATGGGAGGTTATCTTATTCTAATTTAACCTTTTACTTAGCTATCAAAGAACATTAACATTCCTTCCCCCCTCATAACATTTTGTAACAAATTTGCTGACTTGACAATCAGTCCAGTTGTTAAAAAAAAATATTTTCAGCAAATTTCCCTGAATTTCCTAAAAACAAAAAGTTAGCAACTTTGCACAAGTGTGTTTAGCGATATTTTTGGAAAAAAGGCAGACCCGTCTGTCGGTCTTTATAGTTAGTGACAGCCACAAATGCTGCTGCTAAATCTGGCCCGGGTGTTAAAATGAGGCAAGGGATGTGAAAGTAAACTGCTGTTTGCAACGACCACATATGTTGTGCATAAATGTAGCTATTTTTAGCCATTCCAAAAGTAGTTTCCATCAGCTGGAATTTAAAAAGAATTTGGGCGATGAAAATAGGGGAAGTGAAAAGTATTTTAGTGGCCATTTTTTTAAGTTCAAGTTTGAAAGAGGCATTGCGAGAGCTCTGCAACTAAAGGAGATCCAGATCATATGAATTGCAAAAGTTTTTTGCCATCTGTTTGTTTTTAGCATGTTTTTTATATTTTTAAATGATAGGGTGCCTTGATGGGAATTTATTTCAGTTTTTATGGAACATAGTGGTTGCAAAAATCTATGCATGGATATCATCATGTGAACACACATGGCAAATAAAGTATTTTACTTTCCACTTACATTATACAGAACCGTATTTATTATACAATTAAGTTGGTTTATTTACAAGCAACTGACCGTACCTTGGCGCTCATACAATTTAAATTATATAGCAGGGCTTATAGTTTAACTAGTCCTGGATGATTTCATTTTCTGTTACACATGGTCTTAATTTAAGCAAAATCTAAATTTGGCATAAAACAATTTGCAAGACTTCCATTTTCATAAACAAAAGACAATACATGAGCGAAATTTTTTAAAAATAACTTGGAAAAAGTAATTGTGAAAAATTGTTACATGCAAAATTGGTTTTAATTTCATTTAAACACTGATTCTGACCTGGTGTTACCTTGTTTAAATCGCCTATATTAATTTATACTAAGGTGCTATACTTGGGGACAGCTTATCTACAAACCCAAACAACCTGTGCCCGCAAAGCATGTCCTTGCGCAGGAGAGCTGTGATTGGCTGCTGCCGCTATGGCGCCTGGCCCACAGTTGAAATGTGGCGGTTGCAGCTAATCACAGCTCTCCTGTGCAAGGACACGCTTGGCGGGCACCGGTTGTTCGGGTTTGTAGATAAGCTGTCCTCGAGTATAGCACTGTTTACGCCTATAATTTCCAGGCACCATATTGAGACTGTGGGTCAAAACATGCATGCTATTGTCCTGTTACAATTTGAATTTTGAACATGTTCGTTCAGTATTATTGTAAATTTGACAATTGCATACTTTTTGTATCAGGTTGCTGGTAACAAAAACCTTCATTTCTTGACATTTTATTTTACACCTTAAGAAAGCAAATCGATTATAATTTGCACAGACTCAAAACAGCTATTTTAGAAAACTAAACTCAACTCAAAGAACTAAATGTTAAATGGCAAATTAATTTGCCATTAAAGATGATAATTTAACCTAAAAAAAGCTTACCAAACTGTATAATAGGGAGAGAAAATATACTCCCAAATATTTCACAATCACATTCAGCTGGCCAACGTTATAAGGCAGCACAGTGCTTTCCCAGCATGCATGGTTTGTTATTTCATCACGAGAAATTTCTTGTTTCAAAAAGTTTATTTCTCATTTCAGGAGAATGGAAGTAAAGTAGCTGCTATGTCCGAAGCTCAAATGAGGGCCATGGCTGCCTCCAGATTAGGCACTCCATTAACTGGACACATGCTGCATGGCATACTGCCCTATTACCCTACTCTTCCAGGTAATAACATATTATAGTTGCCAGTATCAGACCCAAAATTGGAAATGCAAACTGAATCACATTTTTTTCCCATGCAGTCATTGATGGCGAGTTCACTCCACCAACTAGTCCTGCAGCCATTCAATATGAGATGAAAAAATTGGAACAGATGAGGACGAGCGGGCCGGCAGCGCCCATTATTTCTGGCCTGTTTCCCGGTGGACCCATAACCGATGCCCAAGTGGCACAGGCCAGGCTACACAGGACGGGTCACCGTCCGCTAGGCCGTACTCAGTCAGCTCCTCTTCCGCTTGGACATCCCATGCTTCAATCTCAAGGACTGCAGTTATTTACCCAACAGCAGGAACGATATTTGCAAGAACAGCAAATTTACGAACAGCAACAGCAGCATAATCTACTCAAACAAGTAAGGGAACGATAATTTTGCCTTATTTTCGGGAAATGTAAACAATATTCCATTCACCATGAAAGGATCCAACTGAATGCTGAATTATTTCAATTATTTTGTTTCTCGTTAGTCACTAATTGGGGAAAATTATGTTGTCTCTATGAAAATCTGAAGAAAAGGATTTCTTTATGTAAACCAAGCTTTGAAACAATTTTAAAATAACTGAATTAGAATATCTGATCAATGAAAAACAATGTTCTAATTAAGTTACTATCCTATGAATGACATCACCTGTCAGCCTCTTCATGTTTTGTTCCCCTTGTCACCAGCAGAGGGGGATATATTTACACAGTCCATTTGCATGGTATTACTATAGTAAAGCACAGAAATTTGGCTATATTTTATTTAACACAATATATCCACACCATGAAGGATCAAATACACTGTAATGCTTGTTGAAGGGGAAGTTCACTTCATGAGAAGTGCATGTTTAAATGCTAGGCATTAGAACAAAACCCTTAAACGTAAAAATATAATAACATTGGAATTAAAACCACAAAATGAGCAACCAGAATTTTCATGCAAAACTTGGGCAGAACCATATTGCCTCATCTCAAGAAAACCTGAATTGTAAAATCTCAAATTTTAGCGCCTTCTGTTAATAATGAGAGAAAGGGTTACCATTAAAATAATTCAATTTTGGCTTCACGTTCCTTTATGCAATAATGTATTGAGAAAAGAATATGTTCCAGGGTACTCCAAAAAAATGTATAGACCTACCTATACATTTAACAAAAATTTCAATTTTTATAAGGTTAATTTCAATTTGGCAAAAATTTTCTGAGATTTCCGAGTAGTGTACACTTGGTAGCGCTTTTGGCGTTAAAAATGTGGCCATTTTTTCAATTGTCTATTTTATTCATGGTAGGCTCGCATCACATAGCAATTGAATTTCTCATATTAAAACTACCTATTCTTTCGTGTAAACATCAGTTTGTACGAAGTGAACTTTTCCTTTAATTTTAAGTAACAGCTTAGTCAGTATCTCAGTATGTATGTCTGAAAGTAACCTCCAACTATTGATAATTAGTTGTCTATTACCATCCACTGCATGAAACAAGCTTTCAGTAATTTGATTAGGAATTTGAATTGCTGTACTTTTCAAAACTACTACAATGTAGTTTTAATAATAAACTAGATTACTAGCAAATCAAAAGTAGTTTTGGCGGTATATAAGTGCAATGCAATTCAAAAGATTTGGGGACATAATTGAGATCATAATAATTACAGTTAAATCACTTTTAAAATTGTGTTTGAATATTAGCATTTAAAATTTTTTTTTTTAATATTATATGTTTAATAAAAATAAATAATATTAAGCTTTTAAGCACGATACACTGTACTAATATGTTTTTAACACCAAAATGATATTTTTTTCTTAATTTGTGTAGAACCACATGATTCCAGTAGTAGAACATGATGAGCATGAAATTGAACTCGATGTTGGTCATCCACCATGCATGTCCATTTATCCTAAGGTATTGTTTATTTTGCATGTCCTGTACACAGACTTAATTTTCAAGGTCCATGTGCTTTGTGAAGTATGTGCAAGATTTTTAACTATTTAATGACTATACAACCAATGTGTGAATTGTTTTAGGAATATGCAAATGAATAGTAACAATCAAGAACCAAACTTATTGAATCTAATTGTTACAATTTAACCAGAAATTTCAAAGAATAAAATTTATTGAGTTGTCAGTACCATGATAACTGCACAGTGCCAGTTCCACTGAATTTTTCATTTCATAACAGAATAAATGCATAGTGTGATGCTTTAGTTTTGCACCACTCAGTAGCGTAGCTAGGGGGGGGGGATGGGGTACAGGGGATTCGCTCCCCCTTTACCCAATTTTTTAGAAGTGGCGCCTATACCAGTGGCAGATACAGAGGTCGGGGGCGCCTTTTTGCATGCTCGCTCCCCCTAACTATAAAAGCTGGCTACGCCACTGGCACCACTGCTTTGTAAAAATTGCAAAAGTAACTTTAGTATTCACTAAATAAAAGGAAATACTATCTCCTTAATTTCTACATTGACAACTAAACCAAAATCCATAACACTGCGCAAATTTCTTACAGCACATTCGACAAACCGTGTTGACGAGGGCAGGAAGCAAGAATCCCATTGAAAACGTGGAAGAAGAATCGGAAGCTGCTGTGGCCCATGAAATGAGGGACCAGCAGGAAGTTATTGACCTGACTGATAAGAAGGATGATTCTGAATTGGCAGGAGTAGCCTTTCTTCAGCAGCAGCGGGATCTCATCATGCGCCAAACTCTAACCATAAGTGAAGGTAGGTTTTCAATTTTGATAGCTAGTATTGTTTTCTTGAGAGAAAAAACCCAGAAGCATATTATGTCTTTATTAACCAGATACTTGCTTTGAATGTTTGTTATTTTGTTACATCCAAAAAGACTAATAATATTCAAGTTGCAATCTGCATGAGATTTCTTGAAAGTACTGCTTCAAGCTAACACCTATTAAAAGTAGCTTAGCACATGGATAAGCTCTTTATTTATAACTTTTTCTGGCTAAAAACTTATATGAGAGGATGCATGCTTGAACTAATTTTCAAGCATAAATACAGTAAAGAGTTTTTTAGTTAGTATGTTAAGTATTCTAACAAAAGAGTTAATAACTTCCAATATTCCACATTTCTCACTTTCAACAAGAGGATTTGGGCTTTTTCTTTCGGATTTTGCTTATCGTTTGAAAATAAGAGAAAAGATGGCCTTGTATTTATTACTTTCCACCATAACCCATTTATTCTCCTAATCTAAAAATTGCAATTTCAAAGTAAATACGTTTTCTACTGCAAAACTATTCATGGGCAATATTTTTTGTGCAGAGCCCTTGTCCGAAAATTTGAAGAATAATAAACCTGAAGTTGAAGGTGAGGATCCATAACTTTTATTCCCTGCATATAGCCATGTTGAATGTTTTCTCGTTTTGTCCTCATTGAAAATTTGGATTTTTTTAAATTGGCAGATAGTTATTCATTCCTATATTAAACTTGTCCCAATTTTAATCTTTGTTGTCATTTGATTACTTTCAGGATCTGCATTCACTCCTCGTCACCATACAGTGCGTCCTCTCTCGAGGGCGTTTTCCAGTCCCTTGGTGACCATATCCCCAACAGGTAGCCCTCAGGAAACTTCCATGTCCAGCAAGCACACTTTCACATCTGGTAGGTATGCACTCAATACATAAAATACACATGTAGGCAAAACTTTGGCAGGCCTACAAGAATTATTATGCACCATACCATAAAATTAATCCAGTCTTTCAAAATGTATTATTAAGTCATGTAATGGATACATTAGTATACTGTTGGAAGAATATTAGTGCAATTTTATCAATTATTTCCAAGTACCTATAACTTTGAAACCACTACCAACGTGTATACAAAACACTAACACAAGATCCAAAATAAGCTTGACATGTAAAATTATAAGCTGCTGTAGCATCATATATGGATAATTTCAGTATTTATTAAGTGGTGCAGGCCTTATTCTGAATTACACGAACATAATGACTCATGAGGTTCAATTTTCTTTTCAGGTTTGGTTTTTGACTCACTCATGCTCAAACATCAATGTGTCTGTGGTGATAATTCAACTCATCCTGAGCACAGCGGTCGCCTGCAGAGTATTTGGGCTCGCCTTCAGGAGACAGGGCTAGTGTCACGCTGCGTGGTACGTCAAATTTGTGTAACATTTTTAAACAGACAAAACTAGATGCAATTCCCAAAAAACACAATAGTTACAAAATCCTCTCTGTGTACAAAATCTGATGCAGGCTATTTTTTCCCTTTGTAGCGAGTGAGGTCAAGAAAAGCCACTTTGGAAGAAATTCAATCATGTCACAGGTATTTATCAAATATTGGAGTACTGATTAAAAATGAATATCACGAGCCAACGTCTTATTTCTGCTTTCATCCTTTCAGTGAAGCCCACACACTGTTATTCGGAACAAATCCACTGAATCGGCAAAAATTAGACATGAGCAAGATTGGTGCGTATCCTTAACTTCTTGAATTGAGCGCAATACTTAATTCCGTTCTTTTAAAAAGAACTTCCATTATTTCTTGCACAGCTGAACTTCCCATTAAAAGTTTTGTGATGTTGCCTTGTGGAGGGGTAGGCGTCGATTCTGACACCACTTGGAACGAATTGCACACTGCAGGCGCGGCAAAAATGTCAGCTGGATGCGTTGTTGAGTTGGCACTTAAAACGGCAGCAGGAGAGATTAAAGTAAGCCTTCTGATCGTATTTTTCAATATCAAGACTTGCCACATTTCTATGAACTTTTCAAACTGAGCCTTGGTGGGTGAGTGGTTAGCACTCCCGCCTGGAGTTCGGTAGGCCTAGCTGGGTCAAATTCCCCAGGTCGGCTAGCTTGACTATGGTTTGCATGGTTTTCCATGGTCCCTTCAGCCAAATGCTTTGGCATTTCCAATGAAATTCAGCCAAAACTGCTTCCCTTCCCTGTATCCCGACTCTCACTGTATTTCCAACCATAATACCGCTCGGACTCCTCAAAAAAATAGTGCTGTGTGATATGTAACATTCAGTACAAAGTAATAGATAGTTTTGCATGGTCTCAAACTCTCAATGCAAACTAATACATTTTTCTACAAATCTCCAGAATGGATTTGCTGTGGTCCGGCCGCCAGGGCATCATGCAGAACAACGTCAGGCTATGTGAGCTACTGCTTTCTTGAAATTGTTTAATTTGCAATTAAAATGCTTCTCCGTCTTATAACAAAACTATTCATAATTTAGGGGATTTTGCTTCTTCAATTCTGTGGCGATTGCGGCGAAACAATTGAGGCAGAGGTTAAGGCTGGAAAAAATCCTTATTGTAGATTGGGTGAGCTACATTTTTCATTAAGTTCACTTCATGATTGTAAAATCTTCTCTACAATATATTCTTGATAAATTTTAAGGACGTCCATCATGGTAATGGAACACAGCAGATGTTTTACGATGATCCACACGTGCTTTACATTTCCATTCATCGACACGATGAAGGCAACTTTTTCCCAGGGACGGGAGGTCCGGAAGAGGTAAGTTTAACAATCGCGTAAATGTTTGAGAATAGTGATTCGGTTAAATTTTTTTAGAAATTTAGGAACAAAAAAATTCAGCCTAAACAAGAGATTCTTTTTACTTTTTCAAGTTAATTAAATGAATGAAGTGTAACTTTAATCGTTTAGGTTGGAGAGGATGATGGCATTGGTTTCAACGTTAACATTGCTTGGTCGGGATCTCTCAATCCTCCAATGTCAGATGCCGAATACTTGGCAGCATTCCGCACAATTGTCATGCCCATTGCCAGGGATTTCAATCCAGACATCATTTTAGTGTCGTGTGGTTTTGATGCCGCTATTGGCCACCCTGCTCCACTCGGTGGCTACAAAGTATCCCCACGATGTATGTGAATCAAGAGATGGAAAATGTTTTAAGCGGCACCAATGATTGAGAAATATGTTTTATATTCACAGGCTTTGGTCACATGACTCGTCAGCTATTGCAACTTGCAGAAGGAAGGGTTGTTCTGGCTTTGGAAGGAGGGTGCGCTTACAGTTTGCTAACGGATATTTATAGCTTTTTTTGTGGAAATAGACTAGAGAGGAATTGACATTAATTATTGCCCATCTAGATATGACTTGCCTGTTATCTGTGATGCCTCTCAAGAATGTGTGAAGGCGCTTCTAGGAGACGATATTCTGCCTTTGCATGAGGAGGAAATGGTGCGAAAGCCATGCCAACCAGCGATAGAAACATTGCAAAGGACAGTGGCGATCCAAGGTAAGACATGCAACTTTATTGACATTGATTTCAATCAAAACCTGCAGAAATTTATATTCATGACTCATTTAATTTTTTCAGCACCTCATTGGCCATGCATAAAACGTTGGGCACAAACCATTGGTTATTCAGTGGTGGAAGCTCAACAGAAAGAGAAAGAAGTGGAAACAGTTACTGCATTAGCGTCATTATCTATGGTTCACAGCAATCAAAATGCAGCATTTGCCAATTTACCCTCGCAGCAGCCGCCAAATGGGGGTAACCACTCTCCAACAGCCGTATCTCCCCACTCGGATCAAGAAGGCAGTGTGAGGCAAAGGTAAACCATTATTCAGTTTTAATTAATAGTCTAGTGTCCTTAGCAAGCGGTAAAGGTAAATGAAACCCTAAAAACATTTTTTTGCCAGACGATAGTATGCATTACAAATAAGTTTGGTTTTGTTTAACTTATGGGCATCGTAACTAAGGCGAGATCAAATATGGAAAGACTGTGAAAGATTGACTGAATTATAAAATACCATTTAAAAACAAGACATTTTTTCAGCTTGACCTAGCAAGGTTTTTGCTTTAAAAAAAAATTGTTTTCCACTTCTTTTGGAATGAACTGCATGTGTTTTTGCCCTGTGATGTCATTTTGTGTAAATAAGGAAATGAGATATCTAATGGCTGGGTACTGTGCCACGAAACTGCATTAAATTTCATGATTAAAACAAAAACAGTCTACACAGTTGGAAAATATTTAATAATTGCATCATACTATCATCTAGCAAAAATTAAGTTTATAGTTTAATTCCCCTGCAATGAAGAGGCAACTATTTCCTGTGTATTAAAGATAGTCCTGTGTAAAACTAGTGCTACCTTAAATAATATATTATAATAATATTTAAATATTATCCAGTATTTTTTTTTAATTGGGTATTGTTTGCTGGGCATTTTATAAATTACATGTGTATTACTGCAAAGTAACTAAACCAAGACATTTTTATTAAGTAGAACTCCCGAGCGATGTACTCCAGTCGAAAGTGAAGAGCCCATGGAGGAAGATATTGATGTCAAGTGAAGAAATTCGCACACACTCCTGGACTTAATTACGAATTGAGGGCTGATGGCCCTATTAATACTACAGTACTAATCCTGTGAAGAAATGTAGGAAGAGCCGTTTATAGGCAACTCGAGGAAAACACTTCAAAAACAGCGATGACGTACATTGGTCCATGAACAGCAAATAGTTCAACAAACCAAATCTAGCATTAGCTTTGCTGAAAACAAATGGGAACCGTATTCATTCACGTTCTGCTTTTGTGCAATGAAGTTGAAAGATGTCGGCTGGTGTATGGCTGACGAGAGCCCGGTGTTCCACCCTTTGATGTATGGCTGGGCCATTATTTTAGTCGGGTAAGGCCCAACAATGGGAGCATCGAGGAATAAGTGTGCAATGTCAGGGGTGACCCTGTGGAACTTTGAATTCTTACGAGAAATTGTTGCAACTGGTGCGGCACCCGCGTCGAGAAAGTTTATTTAGGTGTGTGGCAACTTTGAACCAATGTATAGCATTTATTTTTCATAATTTGTATACTACACATATATATATATTAAGTATGAGCTAATGTAACTACGTTCTTGGTTTGTATATTTCATGAAAACGAATGCTTTGATAGCATAACCACAGCATTGGATGTAAAAAAGGTGTTTTGTTGAAAATAAGAGCAAGGTGTCGTATTTGATTCAAAATAAGTAATTTGTTAAGGTTGTTGTAAAGAGATTCTCGGTATCACCGTAGAGATTGTTTAAAATAAGTGATATTTATCTTGTTGCGCAAACTGTTCAGATTTTTTCGTGGAAGGAAGTTGGGTGTACGTTACCGGTGCAATGGCCTGATGAAATTTTTAATCCAAATTACAACTAAATTCATGTGCAAACTTGGTGCCATTTTGGAACAAAACTTTCCTCAGGGCAGTATACCTTTTAGGAGTAAATGTGTCTATTTTATTCATTAGTGACTTTGGCTGTTCTTGCTCGAGAGGGAGGAAGTTTTTAAATGAGGCGGGCCTATTAACTTCGCATCACAGCCTATGAAAAAAACTATATCGTTATATAACATTCCCCCGATGTATGCGAGCGTGTCATAAATATGCGGGGGCACCCCTGTAGCTAAAAATCGCACCCTAAAATGCACAGTTTTTAAACGAGTGGACAAATTTTACTACTAAATTATTGTTAACCCTCTTTTTACTATTGTGCTGAGGATCAGCTTGAAACCAGTGAAACGGGGAACATTGGAACCTGTCACTCACTTTGGCAAAAAATATTGTTCTAGTCAACCTGTTGTTGAGAAACATGAAACAAGCAAAAACCGAAAAAGTCTTTGCTATACCTGCATTATAGCTGCTTCATGAATATCATCATCATCTGATGTATTACGTTTCCAAAAGTAATCATGTGGTCCGTGTCTTAGATGTGATGGTCAATCCCCGTGTTTAAACTATTATTATTATTCCAATTATTATTGTTATTCCATATCCTGAAGCTATCCCATCACCCCTCATATTGAGCACTGATATTTGACGGTTTTTAGATTTTTAAAGAAAAAAAATAGTAACTGTCATTAACACGTGCGTGTTGATCGTGATAAAACTGTTGTGCCACTTAATATTTTTGAAAACATCATTGATTATTATTATTATTAACACCCCATCCATTGTTGTTCGTATATATATATTATATATATTCACTAGAGATCCTTCTGTGGAAATCTGTTGTTTTATAATTATACCATTTTGCTGTACATTTGTCATTCACTTTATACCCATTTAGAAAAATGCAACAACGTGCATGTTCGTATGTGTATCTGTACGATGCTTTAACTTACCCATTGGATATTTTTAAGTTTTCTGGCTGGTCAAGACTAGAATCGGGATGCCCCAAGCCAGCCACATAATTATACGTAGTTCATTGGAATGGAAAAATCATGTATTTCAGTCTATTTATAAAACTTCAATATCCTTCCTAAAATCACTCACAACTTTTAAATAGCATTGTCATATCAAACATTCATATAAACCAACAAAATATACACCAAAAAAATGTTTAAATTGCTGTACAGAGAAGAAAAAATGAAACAATTTTGATTGTTTTGTAAATCCTCAATTTTCTATTCAACTATGTTGAAAAAAAGCCATTGGTGTTGTTACCATATTAAAACAGTCATGTTTCAAGTTAGGTTTTGTCTTGCTTGCACTGAACTGTTTGTCATTTTTATTTTATAATATTTGATCATTTTGATATCAATATTTGATCGTTCTGGAGATGGCGAGGCTGCAACACTCATGCCTGCTTAGCCAATTTGTTGAAGAATTGCTTGGCTAGAATGCGAGCATTGAATGGCATGTTGGGCATTAAAAATGCTTTCTCTCCATTTTTCATATTTTCATAAGGCACATTTTTTGATAAAGCTATATGCTAATCTCTCACCCTGTTTCAACGTAGGGACTATTTTCATTTTGTAAATTTACGTCTTATAGACTACTTTCTAAATGCTCGCTATATACGGGATTACATCAGCATCTATTTGTTATGACACTCAGGTAGGCCAATATGTAGCACATTCAAGTTAATTTAAATTCATCATCGTTGCAATCAATTTTGAAACATGATTCTGCATGCATTCATCACACTATGCTTCTATCAGCTGCAAACCTTCTTTACTAATCTTTTTTATTTTTTGATTATTTGAAATGCAGTTTCTGCACACAGTATTCACTGCAAATTAAACATTTTTTCTCAAGTATGCTGCATGAATTCTTATTTTAAGTTATGGTTTGCTGTCATTAGGTCAGCTTTCTACGACAGTAGCTTTAATTTGCAAAAGCATGGTACTTTATACAGTAAAACCATTTTATGGAAAAGTTTTAAAATTGGTAATATGCAGCTTTTCACAGGAATACCCAGATTTACCCAGGAAAGAAACTATTCTAAAGTTAATTTGCAATTTGTTACTAATTCAAAAGCATTTTTGAAATGCTTACTATTTAATCGGATGTCTTCATTAGCATTTCTTATATCATATGAGACAAAATAACTTACATTTAGCAAAAGTTTTACCACCTACAATTTTGCATGAAATAATATCTTTGTATTAACAGATTTCAATCTCTTAAGAATGAATTTTTCATTAACGCAGTACCGGTACTGTAATTTTGGTATGTAGGGTTCATTCCTTCAAATTATACCATTTAGAAATGGAATTTTATTATGTGTCATGCTCAATTTAGTAACTACTTTCAATTTTCATTGAAGTAAATAATTGTTAAGAAGCCTGTTTTGTGTCATGTCCAAACGGTTCCACTTATATACCGGTATCCCGAATCTTCGATACCTTAAAACCTGTTATTTTGCACAAAAGTCTGAAATAATGCGAAAGCTTTAAAACATAATTGAAAGTAATAGTACTATAGGCAGAGAGACTGACCAGGCTTGTTTTAAGTATGTACATCTCGTGTCAAGAATCATGGGACATCTGAAAATGGCCTACTTTAAAGAAATTAACCCTCCGTGGTACACTTTAGGTGTGACTGAAATTTGTTTATAAAAAATATCTAAATATGTTAGCAATGATTTCATAGCAAAATGTTCACTAATAAATTGGAATTTACGGACAATTTTTTCTGAGTAGGCCGAAACTTATATAAAGCAACTTTGAAAATTAAAAAATAATGTTTACTGTTTACAGTTTTACACGTTTAATTTATGTAACTTAATGAATGTTGAAACAATGCATCATTAGTGGCAAATATAGCAAAGGGTAATGCATAATGTATATGAGACGCCATTTTCTTAAAATTCACTAACTAATCAAATGTGAACAAACTGACAGTATATCAAATAAATCCTTATAAGCTGCATATTACTAAATAAAACATTAAGTATTAACATATAATAACATAATACATTTTACCATCTGTATTATATAACTTTGCAAACAAAGCTTTATTGTTGTAAAAAAGGCAAAAGGTTAAAAATTAATTTAATACGAAACAAACCTGTCTAGTACCGACACACTTAGCTCCATAATTATTAACGCTGCATTAAAGGATTAATATTTCGTCTATACTTTTAATTTTGGAGAGCCTTTTAATATAACTATAAATTACATTAGATGGTTTAAAAATTCCAAACTCATGCCTTAAGTTATCAGATAAAACCCCATTGCAATTAAATTTTTAATTATTTCAAAATAATTCAAATTGGAATTACTTCAATATAGTAAAAATTTTAAATTTGGCCCATAATTATTCAGTGAAAATATCAATCCATAACATGATGCAAGCCTATACTTTAAATTCTTCCAAAATTTTAGGGATACGTCAAAAATTTGTTAAAACTAATAAAGATAATATCAAATTATTGTTTCATTAAAATTGTATAATGAGAAATTATCTTGTGGTTGCATTTAAATGGCAAAATTAACGAAGACTATCAGCATGTTCTATATTACAGCAATCCCCTAAACCTGCTACAACCTAATTGTTTTTTTTTTTTTGTTTTTTTAAATGACATTTAAAAATAGATATTTTTAAACAATAATAATTCAGAATAAGCTTACTATTATTCAGAAAGCATCAACAAATAAATACCATCACATTATGACGTACGTAATTTATCAGTTTATACATTGTTAAGAAATGGCATAAATCAATTTGTAATGTTTTATAAAATTTTATTTTCTATTACTTTCCCATCAGCAATTGTATCTCCAGTTAAAATTGTGTTTACAATTATAATTTTGCAATACAATTAAAATCGTATAGCTTTCTTTGTATTAGATGTTTTTTCTTCAAAATATTTGGGTATTTTTTCTAGCAACTTGACTTTCTAAATAATACCACGAATCAGCTATCGAATTCTGTTTATTTTTGGTCTCGGATAATTTTACTTTATGTTTAAAAGAAAAGTTTATCCAGACAATGAGTTGGTAACAGCAAGTATATATGCAAAGGGTTTAAAAGGATTTGTATATTGCCAATGGCGTATGACTTCAAAAAAAACCTAAACGATGCTTAATCCATCACTTTCACATGCACTAGCCATGACAGTTTGAGGAAAGGTCAATGGAACCAAGAGTGGCTATGAAGGAGCCTAAAGGATGATTGTCTCGTACGAGTGAATGAATAACTATGAAAGATAATAAAAGTGCTTCGATTATTACAGTATAATCCATTAAGAACAATTTACTGGTCCATAAAGATAATCGGTAAAGTTAAAAAAACACAAAAATGTGCACGTGTAAGACATTTCCGAAGTTTTCTTGGGTCAAAAAAGAGGACCGACTGGTAAATTGCATCATTAACTTAACCAAATCCTTCTAAGCATTGTTTTAAGCAATAATTTAGTAAAGCTACCCATATTATTTAATAAAATCCTGAAACGTATAAAATTCTAATTATTTGCAATTACAGCTCAAAAGTAAAATATTCCGTCCTCAGCTGTAATGAGTCATGTCAAGGTTATAGCATTATTAGACATTTAATTGTCCCGCATACTATAAATGTGTAGTGTGAAACTTATATATAATGTGAACTAGTATGAAACCACCTGTCATATAATAGACTTGCAAGTGTGTTCTTCATAGTTCAGTTTTCATTTGCTAAAAATGCAGTGTGTCTGGTTGGTAAGCTTTCTAGGCATTTGTACCACGATTGTTTTGGTCCAGAGCTCAGAGCAAGATCAACACAGCAAAAATTCTGACTTGGTATTTGTATTCAAGGTAAGCAAAATATATCACGAAAGAAAGATAGTTGCCAAATTAGGGTGTCAGTATTTTCAAACATAAAATATTCTGCAGATCACTCGCCATGGCGCCAGAACTCCTGCATCTTTTTATCCAGGAGATCCAAACAATAACTATTGGACAGACGAACTAGGAGAATTAACCAATGTAAGTAAAAACCATCAATGTATAGGATGCAGAGATTCATTACTATGAAAAGCTTCTTGCCTGAATTTTTTCCCTTTTATTTATTTTTTATTGTCCAACATTCTGTCAGATTTAGCCTGAATTTTTAAAAAGTTTTGCCTGACTAAAATTTTCCTTATGTTAAATTGTTATTTTATAGAATAAAGTAGTCAGTGCTGTTTAGCTTCATGAACTTTTTTTAGAAACAAATAATGACATAAAGTAACAAAGATGACTTTTTTCATATATGTGCTTTAAAATATAAGATATGTCATGTCTGACTTCATTCAAATTTAGACAAATAATAGATAAATATTTGCCTAGTCATTTTCTTACTTCCTGACTTAGCAATTAAAGCCTCTTAACTCATATAATTACGTACGTTATAAAGAAAAAGCTTTAAAAAACTTTCTAGTAGTCGTTCTTTGCAGCAACCCTCCCTATGACATCACAGGACGATAATAATGGCTGCCACGGGCTGATAATAAGCCATTC
Source organism: Proteroiulus fuscus (assembly GCA_034700285.1). NCBI lineage: Eukaryota > Metazoa > Arthropoda > Diplopoda > Julida > Blaniulidae > Proteroiulus > Proteroiulus fuscus. The sequence goes on from JAQIXP010000407.1 coordinate 25,774, forward strand.
TCACAAACTATTAAAAATTGTATTTTATTAAGATCCTAAGTATAAGGAAGAAACTATGAATTGATAACATCGTTATTAATGCATGAGCAACTAACTTAATAGTCCTTTCTAAAGGCCACTTTTGAACGCACGTTTTTTCAATTATTCAGGTTGGTAAAAATCAGCTTTATGAAATGGGAAAATTGGCCCGATCGCAATATAAGACATTTCTGAGTGAATTATATAAACCCGAAGAAATCAACGTGCAAAGTACCCAAATGGATCGTACAATTATGAGTGCCGCCTGCTTTGCAGCTAGCCTTTATCGGCCAATAGGCAGCCAGGTCTGGAACAATCATCTCGACTGGCAACCCGTTCCAGTATACATATTAAATTATGACGTAAACAATGTAAGTATACAGCATGACAGTACAGTACCTTAATTTCAATGTACTTTTTAATTCAGACTTAATTCTACTGAATTTTCTTTTATTAATCACTTATAGATTATTGCCGGTGCGATACCTAGCGTGTTTGAAAACTGCCCAGCTGGTTTGCAAGATGATCAATTCTACAACAAACACAAGGTTTGTAATAAAATATCCAAAGGAAATTTATTCTTTACAAACATAGTATGCGTCATGGTTAAATGTTTCTCTGTAGTCCTATTTAGAAAATATAGGGTATTTTCCCTCAAAAAAATGTAGAAATATAGACATTTTTTGGAATTTATAAATTAGAAAAATTATCAAAGTAAAGTGTCATTTAAATTTAAAAAAAAAAAATAAAATAAAACTGACAGTGACCCTAACTTTTCGTTTGTGTTCCATAGAAACTTAAATGCATAGAAATGCATAGAATAATGCATTCGAGTATAATGGAATAGTATATAATATATAGTATAGTAATATTAATATAATTTAATAATGATAATAATAATAATATAATAGCTATATAATCTATCTATCTACTATATATAAAGCGAGAGATGCACGTGCATGTATCTATCCATTTTGCACGTGTGTCTCCGTAACCTTTGGGATTTTTTCTTGCATGTTTTTTTCAAATTCTGGCATTTGCCCTAAAAACATATACCACATCTGTTTTAAGTTGACCTCCGACCCCCAACTTCT
>JAQIXP010000408.1:0-26852 GCA_034700285.1 Proteroiulus fuscus
TTAAGGATGGTGCTAGGGAGGTATTCAAAAATTTTCACTTTTGGTCGGCCAAGGGGGAATCTAGACCCCCTCAACCCCCCCTCCCCCCCTAAAATCCGCCACTGCAAAAGTAAGACACTAGTCTACAACTTGCGTTTGTAATTGCTAGAGATCGTCAAACAGTAAGGTTAGTTGGCCAGGGGGCCCAGCCCCCAGTTAGGTTTTGGATAGTCACAATTGCGAACACAATGTAAACACAATATGTGCTGCCGATGGCTTGATTACAGAGCCATCTGGTGAGCACAGTCGCAGTTGTGACTAGGTTTTGGATAAGTACTTGCACGGGTACTTTTTGGTTTGCTCTCTTCAGCCTTTAAAGCCAATCGAAGCGCAACAGCTGCAGCCATGTTGCAATCAATAAATTTTGTGGGTCCTCTGTCGTAGACTAGTAAAAGTAATGGGGTAAGGCTAATCCAATGTTACTATAATATGATACTATATACGTGTACCGTCATGAGTAATTTTGACGCTATTGTCGAATAGTGAAGTCTGTGTTTGAATGCACTGTCAACCTTACGGGGGCTCTCCCATAGACCCCCTACCTAACGGACTGTGTCCCCAAGACCTGCTACCCTAACCTCTTCTTCTCAAACTTTGCCATAGCCATCTAGATGTAATATGGCCTGTGCTTATGAAGCTATAGTGTGAGACAATGTAGATGGGGCAAACCATAAGGGATACTACAACGCTCCCTCCCTATACTACCAATACCGGTACCCTGCAAGATTGGCAGTGCATTCAAATACTGGCTTCACTATTCGACAATACTGCTGGGATTTTTAGTGAGCTATGCCAAGGGATATCTTGGGTGTTAAATTCCTAGAAAATGAAAATAAGTTCCCCAGTAATTATAAATAGGCAGAAACTACACTGTTTCATTGAATACATGCTTCAGAAAAACTACATGTAGTTATATGGGGAAAGAAACACTTGGAAAAAAAGCATGGAAAGACTGCAGTATTTCCAATCTAACACTATAGTATTTTCAATCTAAAACTCCAGTTTCCCCACCATTTCTCGTTGTTTTATTTATTTATTATTTTTTTTTTGGTCATGTACAGTAACTTTAGTTTTTCCAGAGTTTAGTTCCGTGTTTGGTTGATTTTCAGCCCTTTTAATTAAACATTTATTCTAAACTTTATTCTATAGTTCTGAGAATGGAGCACCAGCCAACCCATTCTTACAAGGAGTTGGTGGTGGGGGAGGAGCAGCGCTTCCAGCTGCATACAGAGCTGCCCTGAACAATCGCCTTAGTGGTGCAACTGGACCTCCCCCATTACCGCCTAGACGATCAAATATGCAATCGCCTTACAACCATGGTTATTCTCCTTACTCGTCATATGGATCCTACGGTTCCATGTACAATAGTCCGTACACTTCGTCCTATGGTGGTGGTTATGGCTATGGTCGTTATGGAATGTCCAACATGATGATGGGAAGGATGGACCCATATGCGATGAACGATAATGGCTTTATTCAAATGGCCGAAGAAAGCTCGAGACCGGCCTTTCAGTCAATCGAGTCGATTGTTCATGCTGTAGGCTCTGTAAGCATGATGTTGGAGTCCACATATAATGCAATGTATAGGTGAGTTTTCCAGCTACCTCTTGCTTTTCTGCTTGTCATATGCTTGCAGGTTGTAAAGTGATGCATATTTCATGTACATTGTATATTATCTGTATGTGTTTAGATATTTTCTCATCTGTCATGTGTCAGACAGTCAAAGTGACCAAGGAATGATGAATGTCTGTCCCATACTTGCAAACGAGCGAATTTATGACATATTCTCGATATGGTCGAACATTTTACTATAATTAAGAGCTCTTTATATTCACACAAAGAATGGCCAGCTTGAATAACAAAAGAAATATTCGACCCCCATGGTATATGTTGGAGCATGTCCTATTTAGTTAATATATTTTCATATATTTTCCTGATATATAAAAAGTTGATCCAATATTTTTTTAACAGTGATACTAGAGTTGCCTACTTCTAGTAATATTTTACATGTGCATACTACTTTATTATTACTCAGATAGCATAAAAAGTATTTTGTATTCTTCAGTTTGACCTTAAAATTATCAGGCATTAAAATTTGCTAAGAAGATAAAAAAGAAGAATTTGTAAAAGTACAAATGTATGTGGATACAAACATAAATGCTAAGATTTCAGTATTTGTACATATAAATGTTTCATTCTATTTTTCTTAAAATATGAATGTCGAAATCTATTTAGCACGTCAAATCCTAGATTTTACCTGTTATATTTGAAGTCATTTTCTCTTTACAACCTGTGCGTGCAAAGTAATGCATTTTGTAACTGACGAAATTAATTGTGTTTTAGCTCCTTTCGTGCCGTCATCGGTGTGGCCCATCATTTTAGTCAGATGAAGTCCCAGTTTGCTAAGGTGTTCTCTGCACTGGCCATCATTCGCAGCTTGAGGTGGCTGTGTCACAAAATCCTGTACATGTTTGGAGTGCGGAATGTGGATCCATCGACCGAGCAGATTTGGGCCACCGTTTCGGAGCAGCTGGGTGCAGCCCAAAACGGTCTTACCGAAGGAGACATAAAATCGACAAAGTCAAACTGGCCAATCATCATGTTTGTCGTTGTTGTTTTTGGAGCGCCCTGGCTCATTTGGAGAATGATAATGTCTGTCACTGGAATGCAGTCGCCGGATATGACTGGTAAGGCAGTTGGTTTAATAGTCCGACATCATCTATTAATCCAGCTCTTTTAATACGGTTTTTTCGTTCTTCTCTATAGCTGCTAAAAAACAATGGGTTTTAGGAAAAGGCGAGCATTACATGGCCGTCGCTATATACGACTTTACCCGGGAATCAGACCAAGAAGTGTCCATTAGAGCTGGTCAAACCTTGCGACTAGCACCAAAAGGTAAACGTCATATTCTCAATTATGCTCACAAATTGAAACTTTTGCCTAGATTCCTAAACTAAAGCTATTTGAAAACTTTGGTCTGTAATCATACTTCTTCATGCCAAGTGTGGATTAATTTTAATTAGTCAGTTGAGGAGTCACTGGATTTAAAAAGCTAGTTGATGTAAAAATTGATGATTGACAATTGGACTCTTGAATTTAAAATGAATTTCCGGAAAATATCTGAAATGTTAAAATCATTAGGCTAAATCTGAACTCTTTCCAACATTTTATGACAGATTTTCACTAAAATGTGGGTTTTGAACCTTTAGAAGCCATACAATATAACTTAACGCATTTAAGGGGGGGGGGTCACATTTTGTTGGTACATTACAGGGAGGGGATTTCAGCAAATTTTTCAGCAAAATCACAATGTATATCCAATGTTCCTTTCACATTATCAGTTGGTGCAAAATTATTAAAAATTCAGCATTTCAATTTTAAAATGTTTAAATTTACAATAACGTATTTCCATACTGATTGTGGGAATTACCCCTATCATTTGCATAATATATGCCTGTCAACTGTAGAACGGTTCCGATTCCAATTGAATCCGTGTTTCCGTTCACTAGGTCTGCAGCCCAAAGTGGGAGGCTGGGTTTTGGCAACAGCTGATGGCAAGACTACCGGCCTTGTGCCAACCAATTACATTCGAATTTTAAGCAAGAGGAGTGGAGCCAGTAACGTTGAAGCACAGCCTGGGCAACAACAGCAGGAGGTACCATCCGAACAAGTTGGCGAGTTTAAGGAGAGCGTTGTTACCAAAGAAGAATGTGATGCCACACCAGTCGATGTAAATTCAACAAAAGATTCACTTCATGACAATCTATTCAACGAAGCATAGATGAGGTAACTGCATTCCAAACAGTATTGTAAAATTGTTTACTACCTTTTATGTACATGTATAATGCTAATTAATTATCAATGTAGCTAGCTTATTTATAAGCATTTTTCTATAATCTGGGTACAAGATTCCCTGTGAAACTTCTTTTATTATTTACAAGATGTGGGTTGTCCTAAGCATGTCACAATGTTTGATGGCATTTATGATGCTTCTGACATGGACTGGCTATAAACCCTGCATTAACCAGTTTTTAATTAAGGGAAGCTAGGGATCTATTATTTACTTAATTCATCAATAATCTGTTGCTTCAACAAAATTTCGTTTCCCAAATGCCTGATGTGTGTATCAATGTAATTGGAACTCTTGGATTGCAATCAGGTTGCTAACAAGAATGACTTTTCTTTTAAAAATGCCATCAGAATGTAACCTTATTTTAGTCAATGTTCCCAACAAGAAAAAAATGATGATGATTGTTTTGGTGGAAGTAAAGTAGGCCTACTTTGGAAACCCTGATTTTCATTGCAATACAACCTTGTTTGAAGGACACCTTTGTGAACACTTTTCTCATGGTCCTGGCAACTCCCATAGATTACATTACCAAAACCTTTGTAACAAGTTCACCTGAATATTGAATACTCAGAACTGGCCCCATGATTACTTCATCTGCCCTTTTATTTAACCATTGAACACTCCCTCCTTAAGATGGACTTAAAATTTTGTTAAGTGCAGCATACATATATGCAAATTGTTTGTTCACATGGATGGGAGTGAAAAGAGTTAACCTATATTAGTGGCTACTTCCTTAAGCGCATTTGCGCTTCATGAAAAATATTATAAAAAGTGAGCAAGTGTTACACTATTCAGCGGGGAATTGATGTTGTCTTTGATTCACACTCCCACCACTCGTGAAAGAAATATGCTGAAACTATATAAATCCTGATGCAATTACATCAGGAAATTTTGATGAATAAAGAAATCCCTTTTGCACAAATTTTGGCAATAAAATAAGCCAAAGAACACATTTCTTATGGAAACAAAAGTTGAAATCCCTTTTAATAGTGCAATGCTCCATAAACTTGTACCCACAAATGCATACTCAAAAGTTTATTTTAATAAAAAAAAAATTTACTCATTTCATCCAATTCATTTTTTTTTATTTAAATTTACATGTCAGCACTTTATATGTATGGTTCGGGAAACTCGAAAGTCACCTCCTTCCCTGTCAATTTCTTGTAGACTGCTGCAAATGTTTCAGTCTGAAAGATGAAAAATCATATTGTATTAGAAATAACCAACAAGCCCCTTGCAAATGCAAAAATGAAAGCTAGCACACCTTATGTTCAATGTTAGTCATCTGATTCCTATCCAAATGCACTTTAATGAGGCGAGAACCATCCAATCTAATTCTAATGCGCTTGCCAACTATCTCGGCCGGAAAGACCAGATCCTCGAGAATGGCATCATGTACGGCAGTTAATGTGCGGCTGCAAACAATACAGAAATTAATAATAATAATAATAATTTTCCTTATATCATCTTGAAGCTGGAATTACCTGCGGGGTCTCTTTTGCTTATTTTTAATTTTCATCTTCCGAGTCGGTTTCGCTAAAATGCGACGTTGCGCTATGAAAACCACGTGTTTACCACTGAATTTCTTTTCTAATTCCCTTACCAGACGCATTTGGATTTTTTGGTAAGACTTTAGCTGAGGGACTGGTACAAAAATGATTATAGCCTGGAAATGACATTCAGAAAAAGCAATATATTAGCTAGTTGCAAAGGCAGATAAAAACACTTTTAGTCTTAAAGGAAACAACACCTTCTTTCCTCCAACTTCTAATTCTCTAGCTCCAGTCATTAGCAACTCCCTTAATTGCGTTTTAAGGTCACTGTTCATCTCCAAATCAAGCAAAGCCTTTAAAGAAAATGATGGGTTCAAAAATTTGGCAATTACACACACAATGAATTACTGGTAGTTAAGTACCATACCTGAGCAATGGCAGTCTCCAAGTCATTGGCTGCCTCGCCTTGCGGCTTGACGATTTTATGGCTAGCCGAATACATCTATACAAAAGCAAAAATGCAATATAATTAACTCTGCTATCTTTGGGGTATAATGTCATTGTCTTCAGCAGCTGTGACAAGTTCGGACCAGTCAGATATTACATTATACCCGGTAAGCAGATTAGGTTTTGGGATTTTACACTGCCTAAAATGAGACTATACTAATGGTATTTTATGCCAAAATAACATGTATTAAATGGGGAATAAATTAACCATTAAAAATCTCCTTTTAATATACCACACATTCATATTTTTGATTTTCTATCACGTGTAATATAATCCATCCATTTACGAAACCATCCTTACGTGGATTTGAACCTAGTAACTCTCCTAACATGCAGAAAGTATCGGTTATCGTAAATCACGACATATTTTTTGGTCTGGTAACTTAATTTAGATGATATTTGATCATTTATAGAACAATATCGTAATAGTTTTACGTACCGTGTATATGGCGGCCGACGAAAAAGGACCAATAAATGCACGTACGCTTGGGGGCGCTCGTATCAAATTGTGCCATTAGTAAACGCGCCGTTGTTAACATTCCAATGGAATTCTTTAAATGTCAAAGAAAGTTGTGAAATTGCTATGATTTAGTTTACGCTGGCGCTGTGTTTGAAGAATTTATTTAACTTTTTTACTATTAGAATGCCAAATAAGTTTTATGCAGTTAAGATTGGTCGCTCCCCTGGAGTATATCATACATGGTTAGTATCATTAAATGCTAATTATCCTTACTAAAAGCTTGTGGAAGATTGCATACTTGCATTAAACTTATCTACACTGCTCAATTTTGAGTGTATTTTAATACGGTATTAATAGGGAATTATTTTTACAATTACACATTGCAGGGCTGAATGTAAGGCATCTATTGATAAATATAAAGGCGCAGTGTTTAAATCCTTTGGAAGTTTAGAGGAGGCACAGGATTTTGCTAGGAGTCGAATCAAACGTAGGATTTAAGCTTATATCAGGACTTAATTTGATTTTGAATTATAAACTGGTATCAGCCTAACGATATTATTTATGTGCATTGATAGCTACACCGCCTCCAGGACTGCTACCTTTTGAAAAAGATGATCGATGTACTTGTGTATGCACGTGTGGAAAGTTTCCTGGCATCGAGTTGCCAATCGCGAAGCGCTCTGAAACAGAGTTCATTGCTCTTGGATTTCCACTCAAACGAAAAATTGAAGAAAATGATAGAAAGTCGAAGAAGGCTAGGGTGATAGCAAATGAGCAGTTAGATAGTAGACATTCGCAGGTCATATACACCGATGGGGCATGTGAGGCAAATGGTCGCGGAGGAGCGAAGGGGGGCATCGGTGTCTATTGGGGTCCTAATCATCCTATGTGAGTAATGTTCCTGATGTCGAGGAAAGTACCTTGGAGCTATATCACACAAGAGGAACCACGTAATATGGAGGCCCCCATGTTTTGGGGGGAAAGAGAAATATAGTTGGTTGGGAAGCGTTAGCTTTGCTAGCCCGGTCGCTGTAGCAAACGTGCGTAAGGGCTAACCTTGTAGGCCTCCGTACTAAAAGTAAATGGTTCCTCTTGTGTGACATAGTAGGCCTACCAGTACCTTCCCTTACAATCCATTCGTTCTTAAAAAGCTTATGAATTTTCTTTGGCTTTGATCTACCTATACTCTGAAATAGAGAGCTAGCTTCTCATGTTTATTTACATAAATTCTAGGAATTTACAACTATAAGAGTTTAATTAAATTTCTAGGAATGTCAGTGAACCCTTATTGGGTCGGCAAACTAACAACCGGGCAGAAATAATGGTAATCATGTGTTTTTAATTGCAATTATATTGGCACTTGCTCAAACTTAGCTGATAAATTTATGCTAATTTCTGTTAATCATCTCCCTACTATTTTTTCTTCTGAAATATATCGCATCACCTTTTAACCCACTGCTGGTTACTTATTTAGGCAGTCGTCCGAGCACTGAATCAGTGTCGTAGTTCGGGAACTAAAAGTGTGACTATCTGCACAGATAGTAAGTTCTTGATTCGAGGTGAGATCCGTTGACATTAAAAAAATGCTTTTATTTGTTACTAAGAAATTTTATTTAAATATTAATGACTAAAAAGTGATGTCTGTTTGAAGGGATCACGCAATGGATTCATAAATGGAAAACGAATGGTTGGAAATTGTCAACTGGTGGTGATGTCATCAACAAAGAAGATTTTGTGATGCTGGACGAGGCTCAGCAAGGCTTGAATGTGGAATGGGTAACAAGCTTTCTAAATTGATACGTATCAAGTATTTTCAAGGTGTTCTCGTCTTGTTCTCAAATATTATTTCTTTTTCAATTTATTTAATGTGTTTAAACTAGGTACACGTTAGAGGGCACAGGGGAATTCTTGGTAACGAAGAGGCTGACAAACTAGCAAAAAATGGTGCAAGAAAAATGTAGGATTATAGCATGAATTTCAGTTATATCTTCCTTAATTTTTTTTGGAAAATAGTGATTTCTATAAGCATGAAATTTATAGAGCTGAAGAAATTTCTTGCAGTGGCGTTTATTTGTTTTTCTTTGCCCTACAAGATGTCGCCACTTGACGGCTGTCAATGGCATGTATTCATATAAATAAGTTGTAAATAAAAAAGCAAATGATACGTCTGAAAAGTTGTGCAATTTTCACTGTGGCTAGAAAATTTTTCTTTAATAATTGGTACAGAAAAATGGTAGACTGTAAGTTACCTGTAGTTGTCATTCTGGGAGCTACTGGAACCGGGAAATCCAAGTTGGCTGTTGAACTTGCAAAGAAATTCAATGGGGAAATCATCAGTGCAGATTCAATGCAGGTGAGCTAGTCTATATATCCTTCCCTCTGTTTAATTAAACAGTATTTACCTGAAGAAAATATTGCTTATATGTACATTTATGGCTATCTGAAGAGCTGAGATCAAAAACCACATGAGTCCAGATGTTTTGAGAAACATGCATTTAAAGAAAATCTAGATTTTTGATCTCAGCTCTTCCAATTTTATTGTGCACTTTAATGCAAGTCCAAGGCAATTCCAAACTGCCTACTGACTCCATCCAGCACTCCAATAAAAGCAGCAGTGACGTAGACACTGGAATAAATCGGCAATACTTTCAGAAAAAATTGTGAACATTTTATATTCTTTTAGTAAATTCTTTTATAACAATACTTGCATTTAAATTAAGTCAGACTGCAGTTCTATTGTAGTTATAAAGGCCTGTACATAAATTTGTCTGAGTATATGCACTGCAGCTCGTATTAACATTCCACTTGTTAGGTCTACACTGGATTGGATATTATAACAAACAAAGTGACTTTGGAGGAAATGGATGGTGTGATGCATCACGTCATCGATTATGTCAATCCTCTTGAGACGTACACTGTAGTTGAGTTTCGAAGTAAAGCTCTGCCGATCGTATCCTTTAGACTATTTTCAATAAGTTTTGATGGAATAAAGCAACAATTATAAATTCATTCTTTAATACTAAATTATCGTCAGGTAAATTCTCTTTTGGAGCAGAATAAGTTGCCAATCATTGTTGGGGGAACAAATTACTACATTGAATCAATGTTATGGAAAGTTCTCGTTGCTGACGCAAGTGAAACAATTTTAAAATGAGATTAACACTTCATTTGTTAGAGCTTATTTTAACAATCACCTACCAACAGGAAAATTCCGACATGGACACAGCCGGTGGTAACAAGAGGTGCAGTTCTAGTGTTCCCTTGATCGAAAGTCCAGAAGCCAAAGAAATGAAGTGTAATGTTACACCTGAAAATAGCAATGGGGTTAGCCATGAATTTCACTCGGTCTACCAGCAGGATCTTAGTAACGTGCCAAATGCTGTGCTTTATAAGAGACTGCAAGAAGTTGATCCTGAAATGGCGGAGCAGGTGCATCCAAATGATAGGAGAAAAATTATCAGGTAAAAAAACTTCCGTTTTTATTTTGTATTATGAGACAAAAACTGTTGAGATCTAAACTGGAAATGTTGCAGTTTAGACCGTTGATTTCTGTGCATAAGCGACTTATTGAATCTAATAGAATTTAAAAAAAATATGCTAGCTAAAAGCAAACTTTTTTTGGAAATGATAAGGGTAGCTGAATGTTTTGCACTTTTAAGAATTGGTTGGTAACTGATAACTTAATGTTAGGAGTATTGAAGTTTTTGAGGATTGTGGCCGCACACACTCTGAAATCATTAACGAACAGAAATCCGTCGATGGTGGGTCGTCGCTTGGCGGGCCGCTTCGATTTCCTAATTCCTGCATATTTTGGTTGCAGTGCGAACAATCTGGTAAAAAGAATTCCAAAACTTTCTCTAATTTTTCACACGATTCGAGGACAGGGCACTAAACTCTTTTGGAAAAAGTTCTAGATAGGCGGCTTGATGACCGTGTGGATGACATGATGAAGCGGGGATTAATTTCTGAACTACTCGATTTTCACGAAAGATACAACAAGCACAAATTGGAAAATGACAGGTTGCTGACCAGTCTTAATTAATATATTCCCTATCATTTGCTTCTTGATTTATTCAAGTAATAGCAGCTGTAATTTAATTATTGTGTTAGTGATCTTGACTTCACCAAAGGTATTTTCCAGTGCATTGGATTTAAGGAATTTAGATCCTATTTAAGTTTAGATGACCATGAAAGAAAATCTTCAGATTCACAAAAACTGCTTGACCAAGGTAGGATACTATTTTTAAGCTAATTTCTATTGTAGACTTTACTTTCAAACTATTTCATTAATATTCATATAGGAATTGACTTACTCAAGTTGGTAACAAAACGATATGCTCGTAAACAGATCAAGTGGATCAATAACAGATTTTTACGATGTCAGCACCTTAACTAGTATATTTGTTAAGTTATGATTGGATTAAATTTATATGAGAAAAATATCGCTAATTTTCAAGGCCCTGACCGCTCCGTGCCACCCGTTTATACTTTGAATGCTACTGAGCCTGAAAATTGGAATTCGAGTGTATTTACTTCAGCGGTTAGCATTTTATCTGCATTGCTGAATGTACGTGCATAATTTACTATACTTGCTTCTTTTTAAAAAAAATGGATCATATTTTAGTAATTAACCTAATTTTAATTATTGTTTTAACATAAAGAATGAAACTCCTACTGCCTTTCCAGCGCCTATTGAGCAAACACCAGTCACAAACAGGCGGAAGCAAATGTTTTGCGAAATCTGTGATAAAATATGTTTAGGAGATGTTCAGTGGACAGGTTTGTCCCTACATACACTTATATTGACCTAATTGGAGTAATTAAATTATTTTAGCGAGTTTTTTTAATTTAGTCTGTTACAAATTTTATCAAATTTTGTATTCTTTGGCTATAAATTTTGTCCTATTTTTACACACTTTATGCGGCATAGAACTAAGGTTCTATGCTAATCAAATTAAATAAATCATAACTTAGGATATTTAACTACTATTCAAAAAATACTACCGTATTTGATACGTATAAGAATAATTCTATCCAATATTTTATTTCAGCCCACATGAAATCTCGTGTTCACAAAAAGATGATGCTGCATGTACGGAAATTAGAAGCTAAGCAGAAAAACACTGCAGTTTCAACGTAACACACAGATTATGATGGCCCTACATTTTATTCTCCCTCACATAATTGTAAGCACTTTCATATTTCCAAATAAAAAAGCCCATTTAAAATATATGAAAATGATTTAATCAAATGTAAACAAGAAAACTGTACAACTTTTATGTTTATTAAGTGACAACAGGCCTGCAAACCGTCATCGACTGAGTCTCAGGAACATGGCATGCCGACAATCCTTGCAGTCTTCGTCGAAGTACTTCTCGTAAAAATCCACAATGAATTCTTCGACCTTAAAGCCGAACTTCTGGTAGAGTAAAAGCGCCGGATTTGTGGCCGAAACGTGCAGCGTGACATCCTTTCCCATGCACGTCTGTAAAGATTCAACCAAGTGCTTCGGTTAATCCTTTGAAAAATGCGGAAGTTATCAACTCAATAGGATACACGTTCACTCGAAACAACTTACCTGAATAAGGTGGTACAACATGAAAGTGGCTATTCCCGCATTGCGCCAATCTGGATGTGTGAAAACAAAGCTGATGTAGGCTTCGTTGTACTTAACGTCGGGCACCATGAAGGCAAACCCAATGACAACTTTCCTACAAACAAATTTTGAAGGTTGAACCAGGTTAACTTCACTAGGGTGATGCATAAATTAAACTTACTTGTACAAAGCGACACAGCTGAAATCTGGATACTGCAGGCTCTCTGAAACTATAAAAATGCAGCAATTAACCACAGTTTGCAAGGAATCGCAAGGTAGGACAGCCTTCTTAACAGTGTACAGAATTCATCAAACCTCCCTCAGAATTCAGCTAATCCATTTTGGATTCACCCATAAGATTTACTAAGTGTGCATGAGATTCACCCTCATTGCCCTACCCTTCGCGAGGAATTCATAGAATCTAGCAACATTTTAACATACGATCGATTCCTCGCCAAAAGAACTCGCAGCAAAGTGCATTAATGGCTGGTATCTGATGAGGTTGAACGTAGCAGTAATCGATGGATGCAGAGGCAGGAGGTTGCCACGCCGGATTTTTTCTGCAAAACGAATAAATCCAAGTCTAAATTGTAACAATAATAATGCTTTTGCAATTGAACGTGAACATGGCACCGATAAATACGGTACTTGGCATAATGCTGGGCTATTTCTTCTATCAAGCGGAGCTTAAGCGGCTTGCTCTCGGAATCTCTCCAGATGTATGGTTTCAAAACTCTGAAGAAAGAATAAACTTTGCAGCCTATCTGGAAATGTTTCAAAGTGGTATTTCGTGACCTTCAACGTACCGTGCCGTGTATGGGCTGACTATCAAGTCTTGGTTCTCATCCCGGCCGATCAGCTTCGTTATGAATGGCACGTTGGTTGATTTTCTCCCCATGCTATGCGCCGGGCCAATCCGATACCTATCCAGCACTCTGTGTTCACGTTGGATTTTTGAATTGGCAGCCTGTTGACAAAACATGATGCTAAAAACTCGTACAACTCTTCACCAGCATGTCGCCACATGGTGCCGAGTAAACAACTCACCGATGCTGGCACCAATTTTGATTTTTTCATCTCTGAACTTGAGTTCATGTACTCGTCCAAATCAAATAATGGCATGTTCCGCTCCTGCTTCAACTTCCAAAAAAAAGAAATACTCAATATAAGTGATTGCTCTTGCTTGTGACACATTAGACAACCCTATCGTTGGTATTTACCTGGCGTAAAATAAGTTTTCGTCTTAACCGCTTTGCTGTCATATTGTTAGCCACCGCACCAGCAGGCTGATTCTCCAACTGCTGCAAAAGAAGTCTTTCCTCATATTTGCCCATGCCTATTATGCTACAAGGAATCAACTGAACGATTAAGAACAAATAGGCCAATTGATGCGCCGAAATTTTGTGAACTGACCAGAAATCCTCGTTCTTATCGTCACCATCTGGTACACCAGGAGTATCCCGATTTTCCAAAAACGCCGCATCGGGTCCAAGGCTAACATCATCAGGGATGGCATTAGTCTCGTCTGCCAAAGTCTCCGATTCGTCCATGCTGGTGTCCGATGGATCGCTCATCACTGCTTCTTGTGAACTTCCTATTTTGTTGTTTTTTTGTTAAATTCTTCGACCATTTTCATTCACAAATTATTTCCACTAGCATTAGTGGGAATACATTACCGCAAGCGTCTGAAATGATTCGGTCCATCGTCATCGACGAAAGCGAGACAGGCGACACGGACCCGGGATCAATCTCCAGATCGTTCGGTTCCAAGTCGGACATGGCCAAATCCTCGTCGGGAAGCAAGTTGGGTACAGCATCGCCGTCAAACTCTGAACAGGTGTACGGAGTCCCAACTTTGATTTTTGTGAACGGATCGTCCTTGATGTCGTCGACAGTCTCTTTGCATCTTGCCTGATTCGGGAACAAAGAAACAATGAAATTTCCTCTTTAATTTCAACAATTTTTCTTTAAAAATATTTTATTCCATTCACTTTCGCATGGAGCCTTTTTGCGCGCTGTTTTGTTGCTCTCGGGGCAGGGTCGAGACACCCTGTAGAAACTTCTGCGCTTTTGGATTTTCTCCTGGCCACCTTCCTCGTTGACCGGTAACTTCCTTGTGCTAGCATCAGTTCTGGAATAAATAGCCAAGAAATTGCTTCCAGCCCACAAATTTTATGTGTATGATATCAATTCTGCAAAAAAGAATACTGCTTCTTGCCCAAATCCTGGCGCAAGGGTGGGACTGGTTCTGCCAGTTTCCACCATCCCGGCTCCTTCAGCTCGGTGACGCCGGACACGAATAATCGTGGACATCCCGCAGACAAAGTGCCGGCAACTGTACCGTGCCACGTAGATGTCTTTACCCTAGTGAAATTTATTCATAACCTTGACGATCTTGACTTAACCCAACTTCCTCAACACCCAGCCGATACGTACTTGCCACAACCAAAAAAGGATGTCCAGTGCTTATCGATAAAGCTGCAGACGTGCTCCCGCCATCGGAAATAATCGCACTTTCCTCCTCCTTGAAGATGAAGGTTGTACAAGGTCAACTGAACGACGTGAGTCCTTAAAGGAACCGGAATTAAGGTATTTTGCAAAACCTCACGAAAGGGTGTTAACACTAGAATAGGCCTAATGTGCCAACTCAATACCAATGCAATTTCAACCGTTTCACTTGCTCGGTTCCATCAACGCTGCAGTTTTCACAGACAAATTCAAAAAGGAAATCTCCCTCTAAAGTTGAAGGCCTTCCATTTTTCAGGCATTCTAGAAGTAATTATTTTAGTTTAGTTTAATTACAACCAAAGGGGGTCGTCCATAAATAAAGTTAACCACCTAGGGGGCTTGGGGATCGAGCCTAGCTTTAGAGGGGGTACAAGAATTGTTAACATTAACCTGTCGATATTTCTAGTGTTGCGGCATTTTATAGCAATTCAAGTTGGTACTAGTGTACGAGAGGGGTGCCACGGAAATACGGTGGTCCTGATGCACTGTCGCCTAGCGAAGTGCGCTTCGCAACCAGACGATGTACATGTCTCTTTCCCCCAGTGTCTCCGTGGCACCCCTCTCCTACACTAGTGCCTTCAAGTTCACGCAGATGGTATATTTGAACCCTCTGTAAAGTTTTAAGAAGCTGTTTCCATTGTCAACTTCAGCGTTAGGGGTTGGGTTAGCTCCTGGGGGAGGGGAATGGGGGTCTGATAAATGAAAAAAAAAGTTTGTTAACGTTATTTATGGACGAACTCTAGCCACTTGCGCCAATGGGGGAACCAGCGCCATCTATTGGTTTAAACTTTTCGTGACATTAACTTCATCCTCCCCTTAAATTGTCATTTACCGTACGGGTAATTTGCATTTCCTTACCAATGTGATATAGTTTTTGGCACTCACGACATTGCAAGTTTGAAGCTAGTGAATTAATATCCTCCGTTGCACAATAACAGTGCAAAATCGACATTTCTTGGAGTTAAAATTTTTGCAAAAATGCGTTGAAGCAGATGACAGTAGCAGTGTTGCCAGAAAATCCCTAGTGGTTGTCTCGGCCACACGGATGTGATTCCCGCCAAAAGTATGTCATGTTCTGGAAGTTAGGCTGCGTGCTGAAAATTAGTTTTTTGTGCTAATCTTTTAAAAATTGTCGTGTTTTCTGGATTTTCCTCAACTTGTACCTGTTACATAACAGCAGAAATACGTAAGGTACACATTTTCGATATTCTTTGTGTTTTGACCCACATGCCATTATTGCATTCTAATGGCAAATGATGGCAGGCCTCCTCGACTCCACCTTGTCCAAGCTTGTACCATTATTGTGCAAGTTATCACATGTACTACTTGCTATGAATGTACCGTGTTGCTTCAGTAAAAGGACGATATTTATTATTAAAATTTTGTATCTTTAATAGAAATGACTGTTCCACTTAGAAGATCCACTAGAAAACGGACGTGTGTTGACTTCAGGTAATAAATACAAAAATTTAATATAATTTTGTGGCAAATATAAGTCAAAATATTGGCTGGGACTTCTGTTGCTGCACAGTATTTAATTTTTTTTGCATGTATTACAGAGATCAACTCGAAACGCCAACAAGAAATTTCAGTTCGGGTGATCCTGATTATTGCCCAAAAGTGCGTCTGGAGAAAATCGCCAGCTCCAACGAATCAGAAGAGTCAAATCTAAGTGAAGATGAATCTCCAATACCCAATGAAGGGGCAATACCGGCGAAATGCTCTCAAACTTCAACTGGCAGAATGTCGCCAAGTCCTTGCACATCACCATTCATACGAAAACTAATGTCTAGTCGAATTGCTACGAATAACTCTCCTGGTGAAAAATTCTCCATCTACATTTCCATTAAAAGGCTAATGAGGCATTCATGATAGGCTAATTTTTTTGTTTACAATTTTTTAGAGATAACTGACAATGCAAGCAAGAATTGTTTCTATGGCAGCATATCAAAGGCTTTCGAGAAACGGGCAACAAAGCTAGGGTCGAGTCAGCTTTCATTCACCTCAAGTGAAGAAAGCGAGCTCGATGCCATTGATGTTATGAGAAAAATAGTTGGACCCTCTCGTGAGATTAAAAGCAAGCGGGAGAAACGAGTTCTCATTAGCCAGAATTTGGCGCCAAAGTTGCCACCGAAAATCAACGGGGTTACAAAACCGAAATGTGTTTCAAAACTTCCGAATAAAAGTAAGTAATATGGTCCATATACTATTATAGAAATTTGAAAAGGTTTGGAAAACTGCAGGCATTAATGCTGGGATTGTATGTTAATCAGAAAAAGCACGGAAACAGCAAGGAAGTTCCTTTATGAAAAAATCCATGCTGGAAACTCGTCAACCGCAAACGAACGGGAGCAATCCTGCCGACGAAGTGGAACAGACGCCTGTGAAACGAAAATTTTTTAGCAGTTCGGCAAAGGAAAAGAAGCTTCTGATGACCACAACATTATTTGGCAAGCAAAAAGTTTCTGCTGCTACCGTTCTTAATAAAAATGTGAGTGCGGCTGACAATGATAAGAATGAAATAGCTGTGCCAGGGAAAACAGACATGCCAAACAAAACTACTTCGAAGAAATCCAGTGAAAGGAGTGCACCTATTTTTGGCTTAAAAGCAGCAGCGTTGCCTCCTGAAAGCCTAATTTCCAACATTAGCTCGTGTTCTGATTCACTGCAAACTGACTTTAATGACATCGATCCGATGCTAGGGAGGCAGCAGGATGTTCCCATTTCCCAAAAAGAAGATCTTGAACCTTCAGACACTTTCAGTCTTTGGTTTGCTTCTAGCAACAAGGAAAATCAATCGATAGGCTCCCCCATGCAGTTATCTATCGAAAGAAGTCCCGGTAAGTTTTATTTTTTTACATTGGTTACTGCATGATGTCAGTATTTCATATTTACAGTTATTATTTATCATATTCCTGTATGTGTCCCATAGTTCGGTAGATTTTTCAGTGATATATATACGGTATATATGTGTGTGTATGACTTGTACATAATTTATGTATCAGGTTTATTTTTTAAAAAAAGCGGGCCTCCAGGACCACCATACTTTATGGCGAATACCTGAGTTAGTTCTCTCGTTCGAAATGGCGTATTAACGGGTAAAGTTTTAGCTACTTTCCCTGCAGGACAAGCAAGCTTGCTACATTCTCCCAATTTTTAAGATTTTTAGATGGCCATTTTGAGTAATTGCTACCTAAAGTTGATCTAAATTACATTTTTGCATACTTTGACACATTTCCAGTCAATGAATTCAGAGTCATTCAAAATGTTCAGATGAAAATGTAATATGAGCCGTTTCGAGCAATTTTGTAAGTCGATTAAAAGGGAAAAAAATTGCGTTGTCATAGCAAAAAATGAAAGAGCTCGTCAAAAAATTTGGTTCTTGAGATTTTTGGTGAAATAAAAAAGTTGACATATTGACCAAATTTCAAATCCTGATAACTTGAATAATAAATTTTTAGGAAAAATTCCATTTAATGTTATCTAACCCTAATGTCGGTAACATATTGGTCACCAGACCCATTTCACAATTTGCTGATCTTTTTTGGCATCATAGTTCTAAAAACTCTTATACTTGAAAAATAAAAATACCAATTTATTTAAGCTTTAAAAAAATAATGCAGTAAAATTTATTTTTGAGAGAAAGCAAACTAGCATAAAAGTTCTTATTATTTGAAATAATAATTGCATAAAGCTTACATTTTCTTAATACTTACTACCATATTTTTTTAAAAAGTTTTTATATGTTGGCAGATTTTCTTGTACAATCAGATAAGACTCCTTTGATTAAAACTCATTTCTTTTATTTGAAGTGTGGAGTAAGTCTGGTGTAAGAAAATGTGCAATATTTAACAAGAATTTCTTTAACAAGAATTTCTTTACAAAATGCCATTTTTTTACCAAGACTATGGTTTTTTTTAGTACGAGACATGTTTCAATTGAAGAAATGTTGAATTTGCTTAAAAATTTCTTTTGAATTATTAAATCCTGTATCCTAAAGTCCCATTGACAAACGAATTTTTTTTTAGTGCAAGAACAGAGAAGCTTTAGTCTCAGATCTCCTACTCGGCAAGCAGTCATGCAGCACTATCATTACAGTCCTCCAACTAAAGCAAATTCTACTCTCGAGCCCGAGAATCTTTCTGCTTCGGATTCACCAGAAATAGGATTGCCGGCACATTCGTCTTCAACTTGCAGCCCAATAACTGATAGCCGGATGATTGACTTGTTCGAAAATACCGATAGTGACGGATCGCGCGACGAAATTATTTCCGGAACCCCACAAAAGGGAAAACAAGTTGTGACTTGCATAGCAAGCACGAGAACATTGGGCGCCCGTAAAAGAATGACATCAGCTTGGCCCATCCATTACTGTAAGTGTCGTACAAATTTATTTACCAAAAATCTAAAATACTTTGCTTTGATGTTAGTACAGAGCAGTCCATTCATCGAATAATTCCAAATTTTATGATCCTAGCTGCAGAAAAGGAAAAACTTTCGAATCTCAAGTGAGTTAAAACGGAAAGCCTCACCTTTTTACAAGTTATTTCATGAAATAAAGACAAACAGTAGTTGAGAAGGACATAGAAAATAAAACTTTCTACAGACATGGATAGCATCATTTTGCGATATTATTTCAAAAATGACTGGTGCCATCCCGTAGTTACTTTCGGAAATTAAACCATTTTGAATTTACATGATTTCTAAGAATTCCTTGATATCCATGGAATCCTAATTCGGCTGACAAGTTGAATGTTAGTAATCAACATAATCAGTAGAGGGTGCATTCACTTTTCAAAGTAAAAAAGATAAATACTGCCTGTAAAAAGCATTTTCCACCTAATCAAGGTCTCCCAAAAATTATATTTACTGATTGGTAAGTCGAATTATGATTTCAAGTTGTGTGGCCTTCTTCGTTTACTTTTTGTCTTTTCTTAAATATGAACTGGTAACTTTTAATAAGGTTGGAAGTTGATTTTGGTTTCTGATAATTTTCAAAGTGGATTCAAAATGATCAAACTGATCATTTTGATATTCTCGCAGGTCCAACACTTCTCCTTCAGTTAGTGTTGTGCAAAAATCTCGCTCGAAAAATAAGGACTGCAAAGAACAGCTAATCATCGATGCCGGACAGAAAGAAATCGGGGCCAAAATGTGTTTTGAGTGTGGAATGTTTTATAACCCTGATTCAGATGAAGATGCTGGACTCCACATTAAAGTTCATAATACTGTCATAACTAATTTGCGCTTCCAGGTACGAATTACATGGTTTTTTTTACCCTTTTGTGTGGCAGAAACAATGTTTACTCGTTTATTTTTGCAGGGGTGGAAGAAGGAGCGCGTCGTGCGAGAATTTATGGACGGTCGAGTGCTGCTCATTCTACCGGAAGATCCAAAATATGCATTGAAGAAAATGGATGAGGTGAAGCAGGTGTTGGATACCTGCTTGGGATTTCATGAAAAAGCACAGCCAGACAAGCACACCATGCAAGTAAGTTACCACAATTGAAGCAAATTTATTATTTTTATTTATTGTGAAATAATGGTGAATATTTGTATGTTTGTCTGTTTACTCCTACAAAAAATAATCGAGATTATTTTAAAAAAATTCTATATTATTTACAAATTAGAAGAAAATCGAAATTTTCATGCGGGTATGATTTTAGAAATCAATCCCACTGAATAGTTCTCTCAAATTAAAAAATAATGCAAGTGAGAAAAATGCATCATTTGCCATGTTAACTCGGGATACATCCTTCCGGATGACATATTAGCAAATGCATTTTTCTCATTAGTGATTATTTTATCAAATAAAAACTAGGATAGTTTTCAAGTTTTCTGCAGCTAACTGATGCACCTTGGATTTACTCAAAAAAATAGTCAAACAATTTTTGAAATAAGTAAAAACTAAATGGCATCATTTATAGTGTCTGTTACATATTCATTTTTGCATGCAAGAATTCCTAGCTGTTCTTACAAAAGTTTTATTTCAGGTTTATTTCTTCATAATGGAAAAGAAAATTGTTGGCTGCCTTATTGCTGAAGCAATAAAGCAGGCAAGTTTTGCATTCAGATTTCGAGTTTTCGGTGGGTTCCTTGGTATCACCATATAAAATCCTGGTCTCTTTATACTTTTAGGCATTTCAAGTGATCCCCAGTGTCAACGTCAGTGCGCCGCTCGCCTGCAGCACCCAACCAGAGAAAGCCTTGTGTGGCGTGAATCGCATTTGGACTTTAGCCACGCATCGTAGGCGCAATATTGCATCCCGACTGATCGACTGCATGCGCACTCGCTTCTACTTTGGCTGCGAAGTTGGCAAGGAGCAAATCGCATTTTCGGACCCAACTCCCGACGGACGCAAATTCGCCACCAGTTACATACGGTCGGAAAATTTCCTCGTGTACAAGTAAGCCCTGCCTTTCAATTACTTTTAAACAAAATTAATACACGTTACTACTTATATGGTATGTTTACCTATGTACAGATTTTCTGAAAATTCTATTTTAACGCTTTAAGCTCTAAATTTATCCTATATGTGATAATTAATAGTAGTTTGTTTTTTTACTAACAGAATTTCCATATAAGTTTCCAAAATCTTTCGCGATTTTAGTAATACACTAATGTGAATCTCACACGATACTGTAGCACTGTCCCTATTTTTTGAAAAAGATGCGTGGATTTTGAGTATGTAGTAAATCTGAGTTCCAAAATGGATGTTCATTTAACAAATAGCATGCTGTCAGTGTGCTTGAACATGGGTTGGAAAATCTGTAGAAATCGGGCATTAGAGCAGATACTGCATATTCCTGAATCTCAATTGGATAATGTTTCTGTAGGTTAAATTTCCCTCTACAATAATGTTATCCTATGCACTTTTACCAAGGTAGCTTTATATCATGGCATTTAAACAGCCTGGTAAGTTATCAACTAATTTCCTTGTTATTACCATATTCATTCCAAGATTATATTAAAAAAATTACTAATTTTTCCCTCAGAAGAAATGAAAAAAATGGCTTTCAAAAAGTGGTGGATTCACATAAGATTCCTAATTTTTTGTCCCACCAATTTCAATAAATTTTACACATTAATTTCTTGTAAAAAGTTTCATTTTAAAGGGAGTACAGTGTTCCACCCCAATCTGTTTCACATAACTATGAAGCCACAAGATGTTGGCTCTTGCTGCCATTGTTCAGTTTGTTGAAATTAGGCCTTACTTGTGCTTTGTAGGGTTTCCAATCTTTTGAATCTCCCAGTATTTTGCATGTTTGCAAGATGAATACAGTGTCACTTATCTAAATAACATATTTCCCAATTTTCCTGACCATATGCACTTTTTGAGTTATTAAACAAACTTCAAAATCTATTCAAACTTTTTATTTTCGAACATTCAGAGTATCAAATGCGAGCTACTAAACAACTGCTCGATATACAAACATATTTGCATTATTACTGAAGATGCACAATGACAAATAATTGCTCCAATCATTAGTTATACACGCTTCGAACGAAGCGTTTCAAATGCAGATTACAAGACTTCAAGTGAGCCTTATAAATAACAAAGTAACAAAAATATATAAGTAAATGAAGATGATTGAACAATAATTACTAGAACAGAAAAAAAGAAATGAACTATAGTGGCTTAAATAAAGAAATTCTGATTTCGGCCTCCTCCCCGGCGGCCACCGCCACCTCCTCGCCCCCTGCCTCGTCCCCCGAATTCCGCTTTCTCGTTCTCTCGTCTCTCCTTCATCTTTTCAAAACGTTCAGCCATTTGGAATAATTCCTCGGGAACATGCTGAAATAAAAATCAGGTTTGATTAACCAACGATTTGGCACTATAAAAGATTATTTTCGATAAGTGGCTGGTTCGCACCTGGCTACTTTCTTCCAATATGGCAATTAATTCACGGGCGTGACTCCAGTCCTCGCGGGTGAACAGAGTAATCGCCTGGCCCGTTCGACCGGCCCTCCCTGTCCTGCCCACCCTGTGGACATACTCCTCCACGTTACGAGGGAAATCGTAATTGAAAATATGACTAAAATCACAACAATTTGCAAATGAGCGGAGTTTAACAAAGCCTATATATTGGGAGAAAATGTTGTATATTTCGTATATTGGACAGCAATATTTGAGTATGAGGCATGAGCAAAGCAAAACTTCTCACGTTACGTCCTTGATGTCTAACCCTCTGGAAGCCACGTCTGTGGCAATGAGGATTCTGACATCGCCGAGTTTCAAGTCCTCCAACGCTTGTTCTCGATCGCTCTGTTCTCTGTCAATTGAAAAATCAGTTAAGCTTTTCTCCCTCAAAGTTTCCTATTTATATTGATAATAACGTACCTGTCTCCGTGAATGCTCTGGCAAGGAATGTTCTTGATGGCAAGATCCGAAGACAGGTCGTCCACGTGACACTTTCGTCCCACAAAGATAATGGCCTTGTCTTCCGGTTCCATCTGATTAATAAACTCGAATACCCGTTCGCGCTTCTGGTCTGCGTTGATTATCTCTATATGCTGCTCCACTGTGTGGACGGCAGCCAGATCCAGAGTACCAACCCACACTTGAATGGGTTCGGTCATGTATTGGGCTGCCAATCGTCTCACGCCTTCTGGCCAGGTGGCACTAAACGTGATAAGAGCGTAAGCCAATTTTGAAATACGAATGACAAACTGGCATTCCCTCCCTCTAACCTGGTCATGACAGTCTGTCGATCCGGTCGTATGTCCAACAGCAGTTTCTTGATCTGAGGTTCAAATCCCATGTCCAACATACGGTCCGCTTCATCCAACACCTTCAAATAGAAAAAGAGCAGCTAAAAGTAGAACTAGCTCAACATTTCATTAAATTCTGCGCACCTTACCAAATAAGTAATACTGGTGATATCGATGATGTTTGCCATGACTAAATCGTTGAGTCGGCCGGGGGTAGCAATGACGATCTGAACCCCTTGTTTGACAATGTCGATCTGATCTCGCCGGCTTCCTCCACCATAAACGCAAACCCTATTTTTAAATGAAAAACTTAACGCACCTCTTCTGCATTTAAATAGATTCAATAATAATTGTTAATTTAGTTTTCTTACGCCTTAATATCTCTGTAGTTCAACTTGTTGGCCTCTTTTTCGATCTGCTGGGCGAGCTCACGGGTCGGGGCTAAAATGAGCACGTTAGGACCACCGCGCTTATCCCGAGGCCTACGGTAGAAAAACCGGATTTAAAGGTTGGTCCCTTCACAAAAGTCCATTACACAGAAATTTTGATTGAGGTGAATTTATTTACACTGTTTGGAACTCTATGTGTATTAATGCAGGCAGTAGAAAGGCCAACGTCTTTCCCGTTCCTGTCTGTGCTATGCCGATAAGATCGAGCCCCTTGAGAAGGACGGGCCATGCTTGACTCTAAAACCATATCAGAAGTTAATTTTCAGTTGGCATTTCTGGTAAAAATAACTAGTACAAACTCACTTGAATAGGTGTTGGATTGGTAAACTCGTTCTTCTCGAGCTCATCCATGATTTCGGCTTCATTAAAAACAAAATTTGAGCTTTTTATTAAGAAAGAAAAGCCTGATTTTTACTTCCTCGCCCCTGCTGTTCTATTAAACTCACGATAATTTGAAAAGGCCTGTTCAAACGTCATCACGGGATTCGGAATAGGCTTGGTAATTTTCTTATCCATCCAACTGACCATTATGTTATTGCTCTCCTTCCTTATTAACGAAAACAAAGTGTGGTTAACCGTGAAATGAATAATAGAAATTTAGATAGGGAGACCCACCTAAAGAGCGCCACGTCGTCCTGGTGCATGGCTGCGATTGTCGGGTCCTCAATATAGAAGTTTTTAGTTAGTTTAGGACATTCTAACAGGAAAAAAGATCATGAATTAAATATATAATTGATTTGGAATGAAGTTAGAGTAATTTTGAGAGCTTACTAGACCATCGGACTTTCTGGGCGGCCTCGTATTCTTCGGCTGCTTTGTCCCAATCAACAAAATGTGTCTTTGTAGAGGGTGGGGCAATGGGAAGGGAAGACCCCCTGCCACCTCCCATGGAAGATCCTCTGCCACCTCCCATGGAGGATCTACTTCCCCAAGCTAGACCGCAAAATAATAGCTGTTATCCTAGGATCTCCTCATTTCACTGGAATTCTTTTATAAAAAAAAATTGAACTTGCATGCTCCTCCACCGCCACCTCTGTAGGACATGTTATCCTGGCTCTCATTTATTAAATCGTTAATTAGATCCTGTGCCTTGTCCTGTGCGCTCTGGGATCCGAAAATTTTGATGGTGGCCTCATCGCCATATTGATCTTTGTCCACCTTGATGCGAGCTTGACTCGTGTCTTGAAGCTCTCTTATTTTAGATCCGCCTTTCCCTAAGGAAAAGTGTTCAGTTTTTGTCAGGCATATAATTCATTAGTGGGGACCTTTTTATCGAGCTCAATTCAAAGTAATAGACTACAGTCAGCATAACTAGTACATTTTATATGGAAATTCTAATTGTACTCCTGACCCAGCATGAAAATGTGCAATGAAGGCTAGGTTTTGAAAACATGTTAACAAATCACATTCATATGCTATTATGTTCAAGAACATTAATTGGAATAAATTTTGTTTGTGGTAACCTCACAATCAGGACAAAGCTCTTACATCTTTAACCGTTAAATTGAATTTGGTTTGCAAAATACGAGAAACTACCAACAAACAGCCAGAAAAAAAATGAAACATTACAAAATGAGGAAAACCAGGTTTTAGCTACTCAGCACAAAGTTATGTAGACTAATTCTTGCAAGTTTTTACAACTTTTACCCACAGATTATACATATCTAGTTGAATCAAATATACCGTAAATGACCAAATAGTAGCCCGGGCTTCCCAGTAAATCTGACTAATTATAGCCGGGGGTTCAATTTGGTCATTAACTATAAAGAAGGCGAGCGCAAGCAAGGGGTTTTTTACATAGGGTATATTGCTTTCTCTTAGTTGGTATGTACAGTACCATGCACTGTACGTATGTCATGGGATATCTGTATGGTTTTATTGCATTCGGTACCTACGGGACTATCCTAAAATGTGGTAGGCTATATAGGGCCAAGTGTAGGCCAGGGATAATAATTAGTAGCAGGAAGGGGGGTAAAAAGAGATTGATTTTACAAAATATATTAGTAATTTATGGTAAATCAAGAAATACCATAATAATTATTTAAGTAGTGAAACCTGCCCCCCCTCCCTGAAAAAGGCATTTTTCTGCTGACTGCAGATTTGAAGTGATTTCAATCAGAATCTTGTCCAAGTCTGAATGGACTATAGCAGCACTTGCCAATGAGGCGTCCAACATCTCTGCTGTTGATTGACATGGTGAGCGGTGCACCCCCTTCATCATCATTTCGACGTCCACCCCCACCTCCTCCATAACCCCCTCTCGAAGACTGAGTGAATGATCTGCCCCTGGTATAACCAGCATTGTCCCCTGATCGGTCTTGCCATCCTCTTCCCCCACCGCCGCCGCCATTGTCCGATTGCCGGTCTCCCCATCTTCCACCGCTGCTATTTGCAGAGGAATTATAATTGTCTCGACCTCGTGGGGGCCTTTGATAATTGTTGTAGTTTTGACTACCACTCGAAGTGTCATTTCCCATATCAGAGCTTTTGCCGAAGTCAGCGTCTTCAACCCAACCACAATCGGCATCCGACATAGTCGCACTCGATAGGCCTACAGCCGGCTTCGCAGCTTCTCCCCACCCGGAATCGTCAAAATTCGACATATGAAATAAGTTTCCTTTTATTTAAACAGGTTTAAATTTCGGGACAAAGAAAACACAAACCAGTTAAAAGTTTTTGAAAAAGGGAATGAGGAACAGTAGACTACAGTACGAACTTCAACTCGCTTTGTTATGGGGGCCCAAACGAGAATTTGTCTCATATACACACTATAGGGAAATGCGGCGAAGCAGGGTAGGCATGTGTGTATATGTGAATAAGAGAAGCGCAAAGGTTTTTCGATACACACAAGCTATCGGCAGTGCTGTCTGGGCTAAATGGTACACATAATTCCCCGTGTTATATCCAATAAATACCTGCAAATTTTTCGTTGTTGTATTCTTCTAATAAAATTTATCGAGGTATTAAATCAATTTAGAGGGAATTATATGAAATTTAAAATTACAAATTTAGTGCTATTAAAAAAATTAAAAACCTTAAAAAGCAGCATGTTAAATTTAAACCATCAAAATTAAAATAAACTGAAATGATTGTACGTGACAAAAATGCATTGAATAACATGTCACTTTTTCAATTCAATGTTGGACGTTATTAGGCAAGGAATTTTCAGGACTGGTAATGGGTTTAACACTATTGGAGGGATTATATATTTTATTTGGCATAGAATAAGACATAAAA